>JAOYFF010000030.1:8786-19070 GCA_025773925.1 Cryptomyrus ogoouensis
TTTGGCAGATATCATGTAGATGGGGGGGGAAGAACTGAAGCAGGAGGGGGGGTGGGGCCAGTGAAGTGGGCATGAGTGTGTGGTTAGAGGTGTGGGGGGGGTAAAATCACAAAGCACTTAAATACATAAGTCTCATAAGGTGTGTGGGTGGTTGTCCTCAAGGAACCAGTGAGGTGGGTGTCATATCTTGGGACCCCCACCCATCCCAATCATGAATGTAAGGTGTAATGAAAACCTATTGTTTTGCTGCGGGGACCATTTTTTCAGGCCCCACAAGGAGAAATTCAATTTAATAAAAATCCGTGACTGTAATCAAAAATGTAAAAATGCCAATAGTCTTGTATTTTGTTTGGTTACTTATGGCTAAGGTTAGGGTTGGGTTAGGGATGTCATTGTTGGAATTGGGGTTTTTCCCCTTAGACATAATTTATGGTACCCAAAAAGATGTGAATAGAAACATGTTGTGTGTGTGTGTGTGTGGTTTTTTTCCCCTTTTTTTTCCAGTTTCAGCCTTGGCGCGTCGTCAATCAGCATCGCAGGCCGTGGTTTGTTGGTTTTTCATTACCGCTCTTTTCTAACCATAAACCGCTTTAATGACGCGGAGGCTCTGCCCGCCCCATTTCTGTGCAGCCGCGGCGGCTGGTGCTTTTCTTCTTTCACTCTTTTTGTCGTTTATGGGTTGCCTGTTGTCAGGAGGCAGCGGGGCCCCCCCAGAGGTGGCGCGGCGGGGGCCCCAGGGCCCGCTCGCCCTTATCGGGGGGTCTGGAGGCGCGGCCCAGTTCGCTCACTTTGAGTCCGGGGCTTTGAAACGGCAAACAAAAGGCAGCTGAGCGGCCGGGCTGCTTTCTTTTCTTTTAAATAAAGAGGAATGTCTTGTTTGAGTTTAGATATAATGATGTCTCTTAGGTCTAGAACAGACGCCGGCCGCATCCTGATCTGCAGGCGCCTGCACATCCTCGCGGAGCTTTGCTGGTTCTAACCCGTCGAGTTTGGAGCCCGTCGATCACTTTTTCCCGAGCTGGTGGTTTGAAGCTCAGGGCCCCCCCCCGTTAGACGGCGCCAAGTTTTACCGGATGGGTGGGCGATGTTCAGTCCTCCACAGAGGGAGGAAGTAGGCCGGGTGTCTGCTGTTACACTCTTACCGCCATGACTAGTCATGCTGTGCGATCTCTCCTGGTATCCCGATGCCTCTGTCAAACTAAATTGGATGGGCTTTTGGCCAGCAGTCGGTAATTAGCGCTAATTGGGGTTCTGAATTGAGAGGCAGTGTGGTGGATGCTCTCAGAAAGTGTGCCATGTTTACAGCGCCGCTCTAGGGGTGGGGGAGGGCGGGGCAGGAGGGAGCAGTTATGGTGTTATGAAAGTAATAGTGCTAGTGGTGTTTTCAGGTGTATTTAATAAGCAAGAATACAAAGACCGCTATGTGTAGGCGGGGAATGGGGCCGTCCAGTCGCACGCAACATCACCTGCAGAGAATGCATGGCGCTTTGTGGTCTTTGACACGATGATGAGGGTTTTATATTTGGGGTGTGACCTCGGCGGGGCCGGGGGGGCCGAGGAAGCACATTCTGACTGGTGCCTCTGAGCAGGAAGGGTGAGGGGTGTGTGGCGGGTGCTGGAGGATGGGACTTTGGTCGCCGTGTTAAGCTCTGCTCCTTCACCCAGAGGAGACGCAGCCCCACACTGCGCCTACGCCTTAACAAACGTGCATTTTTAAAGAGCGGCGTGACGCAGCTGAAGGCGTATCTGCGTCTCGCTGCTGCTTGCCTATTCCAGGTGACTCACTGAGACGTTCATTGGGGCTTTTTTTCTGTAGCCATTAACCCTCCTTTGAAAGACAGTTGCCTGCGTTGAATTTGTTTCCTATCCTCGTTTGCATAAGTTATTAGCTTGGACTGATTTGTTTTCAGGAATTGCTGGGGGGGGGAGGGGGCAACTCTTTCGGGCCCTTCCCAGTTTTCCACTCTCCTGTGGCCGGGGCCCAGGGAATGTCCCGTACGCCCCTTGTGTCCTGGGCGTGACATTGCACCAGTTTTTGTGTCAGGAGATTCCTGATCTGAAGGTGCAATTGACCATGACAGCAGTGTGACGCTGTCACTCAGGCATGCCGGGAACCAGAGACGCCGTCCCCTGGGCACACCGCAGACAGTTTGTACCCTTAATTAAGCGTGCAGAAGTTCTGTTTATAACTCTGAATTACTTATCCCGCTGTGTCCTGTTTGCTGATGTTTAATCGCAGCTTCGTTCAGCTGTTTGCCAGTGAGACGACTCTCAATCCTGGCCCCCCCCCTTAGCTTCGCCATTCCGTGGGGAGGGCAGGGTTTTCGTAACGGGCTGAATGGTTGCCCCTTCAAGAAACCAGTCTCCAGGCCCCAGCTTAGTAATCCCCAGATTCAAATTAAACATGGAGTTAAGTGGGTAGTAGGTGCTGACAGACGGGTAGCATTTAGCAGTGACAGTATGTTCAGACACAATGAGTAAATAAAAATCCTGAGTGTTTCTGACAGTGGTTATTATTCCTGTCTCTTTTCCTTTGGAGGGGGTATGTGGATGCCCTCAGACTGCGGTCACATGATTGGAGGCCTTACATCAAACGAGCGCTTGTCATGAAACTCGAGACAAAGAACTAATTACCTGCCACCGGGAACGGACACGCTAATTAGCCGTGCGGCCGGGATTCCGAACTTGACGTCACCGTGGGCTGACAAGCACGTGACCTCTCCCTGCTGGGCCCCCGCTTTGCGTCTAACGGCCGTCAGGGCGCCGAGACGGTGACGCCACTTGGCCCCGACGTCAGCTCGGGATTCGACGCTCCGGTTTCTCCGGGCCGAGGGGCTGCCGAAAATATCCTGTAATTCTGCGAGACTCTTTGCCCGGTTGTCAGACAAGTGGCCCAAAGCCTGCGGGAACCTGTCAGCCGCGATCGCTTCCAAAGAAGCGCGAGAGTTCCGCCTTCACGCCGATTCGGAGCAGCTGCCTCAGATTTACCAGCAGAGCTACCCAGAATTCCAGGCGGGCCTGAAAAAGTTTTGGTACAGCACTGTAAAGCCCTATGCCTCGCACTCACTGTCTTGGTCTAGCGGCAGTAAAGCTCTTCGCATGTCACTGGTCAAACCCAGTGCCAGACAGCCTTCTGTCTTCTGACCCCCCCCCCCCGACTTGCTCCATGTGGAACGGGGGCATCAGGGGGCGCCCCGAAGAAGGGTCTTCTCGTGCTGTGTCAGGCTGTCCCATGGGGGCTGAAGACTAAAACGGGGATAGTAATTACAGCACGGCCCCCACTGCCCCCGTCGCATGGACTCCTGGGGTCTGTCGCTGCCATTAGGCCTCTCGGCACCGGCCTCTTGTGCCTGTGTGCTTAGCGGGTGGCCTTCGCCTCACAAGCTCATTAGCTGTGCTCAATCTGTACCCTACCCTGTACCCATTGCCTGTTACACTTTGCTGATTATTAATGCATATTGCTAATTAGCCCAATAGCCACAGTAGCTATAGTGCTATATGCCAGAGTTGGGTAATGATGTTTGTTTCGTTTTGCTAATTAGCCCTTGCATTAGCGTAGCAGCAGTTTAGCTGGATAGCTATAGTGCTACGTGTCTGAGTTAGATGGAGATGTTATTTTTTTGTTGCGGGAATGTGGTCATTAATAACGGTGGGTGTTGTCTTATTTTCTTTGCTGCTGTACAGGCCTGTGTGGGGGAGAAATTCAACAGGGGGCAAATAGTTGCAGAAAAGTCAGTGCAGCGCTTCGCTCCGGCTCCCTGGCCTAAAGTTAAGCGTTTGGTGCGGGAGCAGACAGGCCGTCAGCTTCCCCGCACCAGTGACCCCTTCCTGCGCCCCTTCCTCCAGACCGGGCGTATCCGGTCCTGCCTCTGGAGGGCCGCAGGGCCTGACGGAATCCTGCAGGCGCTGATGGTGTCTGGGCGAGCGGCGACTTTAAGTAATTAAATGCAGCTCTGCGATGCGATGGGAAGCAGGGGCCCAGTGGCCTCCCCAGGCACAGCTGGGACCCTCCCCTTTCGTCTAGATGATGCATCTCCACCGGGAGCTTGGGAAGGCTCCGAAAGTGCGTCCAGTTTGAATAAAAACAGGCTTTATACCGTCCTTACGAGAGCTAACACTTTTACCCAAAATGGGTCAGACTTTCGGGGGCATTTTATGTGGGTGGTGCTGATGATAATCTAACCACCCCAAATACCAGTCAGCATGTGGGAGGATCATCCCAGGCAGTGCAGCATGACACACACACACACACACACACATACTCAAAACCACCGTCAAGCATGTCGAGGAATTTAGAGATGCCAGTTAGCCTAACCGCGTGTTTGGCGACAGTACTAACAGTCCCACTGAGAGGGAGAAAAACCACAAGCCTTCGCCTCAGGTACTCAGGACCTTAAAGGTTCCTTGCTGCTTAGTGCCCCCCCCACGTGAGATGTCACTCCAGACGCTTCCCTCGTGAAGCTCCTCGTGGTGGAATGAGTTCCTGCTCCAGGTCCAGTCATCAGACTCCCTCTCCACCTTCAAGAAACTCTCCTTCTGTTCCATTAGTCCCTCTCCTAACCTGACTGATGGTTGGACACCCTTGCCTAGTCATATTAGAGTTCTGCTTTAACAGTTATACCTTGTACCTGGGCACTCAATGTAAGCTCAGCCTAACTACACTTATGTCTTGCTGACTCCTTGATGGCGTGAATATTTACAATGTGCTGTTTGCCACGCGGTATGTCGTTTCGGACAAAAACGTCTGCTAAAAATGGAAATGTAAAATAAGTAAGAACAATATCTGCGGGAAAAAAATTTAAAATGCTATGAACCGTATTGAGAGAGAGTGGCGTGGGCTGTGTGAAAGACACCCCCCCCCCCCACACACACACTGCGACGCCCCCCTCCGGCACGACAGGGAGTGTGGTGGCAGGCCGAGATGCGCAGTAAAGAGCGGCACCCCAGCGCATAACGAGGACGCTGCAGGCTCAGGGAGGGCGTTTCCCAGTGAAGCGGCTATTATCACCTGGCTATTTTTATTATTATGACAATTACACGCTTCAGGAGCGGATTAAGCGATACGCGGCACCGACTGGGAACAGTTGACAGCTATTTGGAGACTCAATGCACAGAACAATTTGCAGCGCTGAGGCTGAGAAATTGGATCTGGGCCACATTGGAAAGGGACCAGAGCACTGAAAATTTGGACAGGGCCGTAGTTTGCCACACTAGGCACTCCAGAAGGCTCCGCCGGGTCTCGCCCCCGCTGGGCAATACGAGACGTGTTTCCCCTCCCTGTAAGCAAGTGGTGAACCATCGTTTTGTGGTCTAATGGCATCCCTGACTGAAGCCTGTTCACTCCTAACCTTGGGCTTATTTGAAGTTCATCCATCTGTTTTGCGTAAGATCCAGTAAAGGGTCACTGTGATACTGGGACCTATTGCAGGGGATGCCCTGCAGGGGGCGCCAGTCCGACGCAGCACTCATTTGTACAGTGTGGCCATTTAAAGACATCAGTCTGCTATGCTACCTGTTTCTGGGCTTTGGGGAGATCATTCAAAGAACACACACTGTGCTGGGGGCGGGAGTCGAACCCACAACTGGGGGCGTGAGGCTATAGCACTGCCTCTTAAATTAAAAAGCAGCCTGTTAAATTCACATCCCCAAATGTGGTGGCCTTGGGCCCCCAAAGACCCTGATTTCTGCACCTCAGGCCCCCTCCCCTCCCCCCACAGTGTTTGTATCAATAACTCCCCGCCAGAACGTGGGCCCCCTTCATCACCTGCTGATGACAAATGACTGATTGTTTAGCGAGTAAATCAACTTCACAGAGCGATTAAAAACTTCCCTAATGAAGGCGCGGATGCATATTAAGGAGGCGACTCATGAATAACCCGCCGCGGTTTGATTAAGCTGTCGGAAGACCCAGCAGCGACATCGGTGGGGTTCGCCGGACCCCCCCAGTGAGCCCGCGGCGACCCGCGGCCGAGAAATTACACCGGGAGACGGTGTCACTGTGATTTATTTAAAACCAGGGCAGAGAGACGACTGAACAAGTTTCTGCCCAGAATTACACACACACCTCTGACTGGGGTCACGCAGTGAGTTTGGGCGACTCTGAGTGCAGTAAGATTAGTTAGTGCTGGTTAGAAAGATGTTAAATGGTTTGCTTCTTTGAAAGAGAGTGCAAGCTGCCCAGTGAACCCTATACCTGTATTTTCTTTTATACCTACTTTATTTAATTGTTTGTTTGTATTGGAGTGAAGGTCAAGTGAAATTCCTTGTAAGTGTCACCCTACTTGGCCAATAAAACCAATTCTGATTCCAAACACGGAGAGTGCTGCTGAGGGGCCGTGCAGTTCATCTGTGGAACAACAGGGGGCGCAGTGGTGTCTGCTTCCTGTCAGTCTCGATCTTGCTGTTTAGCTCGGTGCGGTAACCAAGCCAGGGAAGGTTGTGCTAAATAGCTAGGGAGATGTACTTCCTGTGCCCAGCTGGTGTCGGTGTTAAAGGTCCAGGCTAATGTGCTTCACCGGCAGTCCGGGGTTAAAGGTCAGCACTCATCTCTGTGCCCACCCCCCTCTGTTGCAGGACCTGTCGGGCTCCATCGACGACCTGCCCACGGGGACGGAAGCCGGCCTGGGCTCGGCGGCCAGCGCCTCAGGCTCCTCCAGCAGCCAGGGCGAGCAGAGCAATCCAGCCCCGTCGCCATTCTCACCCCGCACCTCCTCGCCGCACCTTCCCGGAGCCCGCGGAGCGCCCTCGCCCTCTCCTGTGGGATCCCCCGTCGGCTCCAACCAGTCCCGCTCGGGGCCAATCTCCCCTGCCAGTGTCCCAGGTATGGCTCCATGGCGCCCCCTTTTGGCAGCCTGTGCTCCAGCAGTTCCCTTGATTTGGTCTCTGTCCACCTATCAGGGTCACTGTAGATTTTGTTTATAGTCATACTGTGCTTTGAGAGTCACAGGGATCCTGTTACATGCCCCTTGGACTGAGAGCTGCTGCCTTGATTTAAGGAAAGTTTCTCTCTGGTGTCACCAGGAGCGATTTCTTGGCTAGTGTATTAGATATGTGTGGGGAGGGAGATTTGTAGACTCGGCAGATGTTGAGTTCTATTCTAAACACTTATTCCACAAATTTCATCCCCATGTTTGTCTATCTGCCAGTGTGTTTACTTGCGCGAATATGTTTTGATAACGTCGCTTATGCATTGTTGTAATGCTCCGACATACGAGATGAATGAATCTCAGCGGACTTCTTCGAATAAGTATGACAGCATGGGGGGGGGGGGGGCGTTATTTATGACTCATCGCCTGGCCTGGGCGACTGTCCCAGTAGCCTGTGTTCAGTTTTTGATTGTCCTATTTATTTTTCTGGGAGGGGGGCAAGTGGGGCCAGCCACCCTGTCCCGATTTTTCAGCCGTTATAAGGGAAGACAGATAGTATAAACGAGAGTGGTACATTTCATATCTGTGTGTGTTTCGTTTAATAAGTGTTATAGTTTCATGCCGAATCGTTTGGCTCCCATTGATGGTTGAGTGTTGTTTCGGGGGTGTCGTCTTTCATTTACATCGGAATACGGTGGAGCCCTGCTGGCAGTTTTTCCGAGGATAGCTGCCGGTCTCATTCGATCTCTGCCGGTATCTGTTTTGGCTTTTCGGCGAACTCGTTCGGCGAGCTCATCAGCAGTGCCAGAACGACGACTCATTTAATAAGTAAACAAACTGAATTTCAGATTAATGAACTCTGGGTAGGTTTTCAATTCGAAGGCACGGACGACCAGGGTCTCCCAGCCCCACTGAGCGGACGTCGTCTCTGATTGAGGCCTGACAGGGATGGGCCCCCCCCCCCCCCTCCCTGGGCCTGTCAATCACAGCGATGAGGCGGGTCAAACGCTTGAGTGACTTCCTGAAGCCCGCGTGCGCGTGACGGTGATTGACGTTAATGAAACGCTTGACCACAGCTCCGGCTGTAAACACTGGCAAATTCGGTGGGGGGATGAGCAAAAAAAAACCGTGGACGGGTGTGATTGATTGAATCCCTTTAAGAATATTCCGGCCCAAAATAAATACTCAAAAAACATCCGACGCAGGATTCTAGACATTTCCATCCTGCCAGTGGGCCTCTCAGTCTTTTCTTAGTCTTAAGTATTTCCCATGGTGGAGTCTCTTGGGTTCTCTGGCATGGTCATCATGCTCCACAAGCCTGTGGCCTCTTGGTGCCCATGGTGCTGTGATGGCAGCATGAACAGCACCAGCGGTTACAGGTCAGAAACACCTGCCCATTCTGCGCAGGTGTGGCAGCCAGCAGCTTCTGTAAAGGCGTGACTGAATGTGAACGGGTCGCGTGAAGGACGATCACGTTTCAGCATGCGCACTGCCGTTTTTTTTTCTGGTGCCTTCCCCTGATTGTTGACACGTCATTGCTCCCGTCTGGTTGGCCCGCGGAGTCAGCGTCGCTCCCCTCCACACCATCTGTCAATCTTCTCCCGCCAGCTGCCCCCGACCGCCCGCCTCCCCGTCTCCCATTGGCAGTCCTCTGACTCAGCTGCCGTATATTGATTCTTGGGTCTGAATCTGGTCAGAATTCAACTGAGGTTAAGTATTTGGGAGAGAGGTGAGTGGGATGCTTAACCCTTTGCACGCCAACACCCCCACTCCCCCAAAGCATGAAGCAGATTGAATGCACGGTAGAGCCGTTCTCACTCAACCAGCGTCTGGATTCTCCTGGAGCCGCGGAGGGTCCCGGCAAATTGATTTTGCCGTCGTGCCGGATTTGGGACTGCAGCATGAATCGCATCACTCAGCCCAAGCGTCTCTTGGCCGATTTTCGTAGGGGCTCCGTGTCGGGGGCAGGCTGACAGTCCCGCCAGCCGCAGAAAGCGCGTGAATATCCGTCTGCGGGCGCTGACAGCAGGGACCGGCGGCGTGTACCGTCCCGTCAGTAACGTCCGGGGCGCGGGAATCCCCCGCAGTAGCATTTACCAAACCTCGAGTTAAAGGCGGCCCCTGAACAGATCCCCAGGCGTCTTTCAGGAGGACTTTGCCCTTGTAAGCAAGAGTACACAGACCGTTAACCATTACTAACGGTCACTTTTAATATCCAGCAGCTGCCGGCGGTGATTAAAGCTGCGCCCCCCTGCCACCTCACCGAGAGGCTGTTTACTTCCATACTCCAGTTCTCTTTAAATATCCATTTTGAGTTTTTAGAAAGCTGACAGCTTCACCTGAAGTTTCAGGCTGGCTTCTTTAAATGCATGTGCTGATTAAGATTCTGGAAAACCTGCCAGTTGCCGGCCCAGGGACCCACTTATTTTCTGCGTGTGTGTTTCGTGGCGGCCTCTGCTCCGGGGTCGTATGAGCGCCTTCCTCTGGTGACCTCTGGGGAGCCTCCACCACCGCACCCCCCAAGGCCGCAAGAGCACCAGCAAAGCAGAAATGTAAATGGGATCAGGGCCGGCGGATCTGTATTCGCTGGCCAGTCAGCTGTTTCTCTGCATGGAGTGAGTAAAGGGGGGTTTAAATAAGACACCAGGGCCCCCCCAGCATGGGGGGTAGCCACATGCTCTATGTCCCATGAAGGAGCCATCAGCTGGTTTGTCAGCTGATCTCTGAGAGGTGCTTGAATAGCCTCATGGTTTCGGGGTTTGAGTCGTAGCCTCACAGGAACAGGATTCGGCCCAGCGGCTGGATCAGGAAGCGGGGCGGGCAGCAGGCCGGCAGTGAGGGGCGTGGAGCCGAGGGGGTGTGCTTTATATTTTTGCCTTGGGTTGTTTTTGGATGTTTTTGTCGTTGGAAGTTAAGCTTCCCCTGGGAGAAATGATGCTCATGGTGATAAAGGTTTTTTTTTTTCGTTTTTTTACGCGTCTTCATTCTGTCTTCTGTCTCCGTAGAAACAGAGTCAGTCTCCCCTGTAAGTCGCAGCCTTGTTTCCGGTACCAAGCCCAGCTGAATTTGAGCAGATGTGTTTTTTGTTTGGGGGGGGGGGGCGGCACTGTGTGACCCATGATGAGTGATTTGCTCAGTCTGGTGTTCTCTATCAGAAAAGGCTGCTTCCTGTACCCCCCCCTTCCCCCCACTTAAAGATAAGATGTTGGCTGCTGGAGTCTGACTTCAGCACCCCAGCCTCTATCATCTCCCCGCCAGAGCAGTTTCAGGCTGGCGGGTGCAGAAAGTTAGATGGTGTGCAGCTTTCACACCACGACAGTCAAAGGCATTACCGCCCCCCCCCCCCCCCCCCCCCCCCCCCCCCCCTCGGCCCCCCTCTGGCGGGGGCGGGGCGGGGTGGCCCACGCACACCTACCCT
>JAOYFF010000030.1:44935-61219 GCA_025773925.1 Cryptomyrus ogoouensis
CCCAAGCAGGTTTTTCTTTGGGTGGCAGGCAACAAGCCCCCGGGTCCGCCCCGCCCCCCAGCGGGGGCGGGGCCCCCCGGTAGAAAACGGCTTTTTCCCCCCCCCCCCCCCCCCCCCCCCAGGAACTCCAGAGGCATGGCGGGTCATGATGTCGCTCAAGTCAGGCCTGCTGGCGGAGAGCACCTGGGCGTTGGACACCATCAACGTGCTGCTCTATGACGACAGCACCGTGGGCTCCTTCGTGCTCTCACAGGTACGGGGGGGGAGGCATGAGGGCACATGAACACAAGGGCTGGGGAGCATGCGTATTTTGTAAGCCTTTAATTGTTCACTCAAAAGGTTTTAGACAGTTGTCGATCGCAGAGAGACCGAGTTTGGTTAATGGTTACAGCCAGCTGTATGAAGAACAGGAGCATTCCCAAAAAAGGAACAGAAACTGAAAATGTGTGTAACCTTGTCTGATTGCAGCTGCCTGGGTTCCTGGAGCTCGTGGTGGAGTACTTCAGGAGGTGTCTCATCGAGATCTTCGGGATTCTTAGAGAGTATGAGGTTGGAGCCGCAGGCCAAAAGACACTCCTGGGACCCGGCGCTGACGAGAAGTCTGAAGAGCCTCCTGACTCTGAGGGCGAACCCGAGCCCAAGATGGAGGAAGGGGAGGGGCTGAGGGAGGAGCAACAGCCCAGCCAATCAGAAGAAGCCCTGGCTAATAAGGAGGAAGCCGCCCCAGAACTGGAGAAAGAGGCGATGGTGGATGGGGTGGCCAAGGATGCGGACGGCGAGCCGCAACTGGAGGGCGAGTGGCCTTCAGAGCAACCCATCCTGGAGCTGGAGCCGGAGCCGGAGCCACGGCCCAAGCAGGCCAGCAAGTACGACAGGTTCCCGGTAAAGGTGCTGAAGAAGGAGGACGACTTTGTGGAAGACTGCTCTGACCATCTGGGCCAGGTGCAGGAGTTCACCAGCGGGCTGCTGCACTGGCAGGCGGGTGGCGGGGACTCGACAGCGCACATCCAGATCCACTTCGAGAGCAAGAGCGAGGGGCCTGCCTGGGGGGCGGCGTGTGGAAGGGAGGTGGGGCCTGGATCACGAATGAGGGCAGCTAACGAGGAGGAGTGCGGAGAAGAGGCGGCAGAGAGGAGCATCACCGCCACCATTGATGATGTGCTCTGTGCCAGGCATGGCAGCTTCTCTGAGGGCGGCTCCTCCCTGGGGGCCCATGGTGGCTCATACCCCTTCCGCCTGGATGAGGCCGAGGGTCGTCGTCGCATCACGGTCCTGGAGGACGAGCCACGCACCCTGGATGAGGCACCGCTGTCTACCGCCGCCACCTGGCAAGATTCACTGGCCCGCCGCTGTATCTGCATCTCCAACATCGTGCGCAGCCTCTCGTTTGTGCCCGGCAACGACGCCGAGATGTCCAGGCACTCCGGCCTGGTGCTGATTCTGGGTGAGCTGGTGCTGCTGCACCACGAGCACCCTGAACGCAAGAGGCCGCCCCAGACCTACGAGCGGGAGGAGAATGACCGCGGCCTGGCCTGCACCCGTGACGAATGGCGCTGGGACTGCCTGGCCTCACTGCGGGAGAACACCATGGTGACTCTGGCCAACATCGCCGGGCAGCTCGACCTGTCCCTCTACCCAGAGAGCATCTGCCTGCCTATCCTGGATGGCCTGCTGCACTGGATGGTGTGCCCTTCGGCTCAGGCCCAGGACCCATTTCCCGCCGTGGGGCAGCACTCTGCCCTGACGCCACAGCGCCTCGTCCTGGAGACCCTGTGCAAGCTGAGCATCCAGGACAACAACGTGGATCTCATGCTGGCCACGCCACCCTTCAGCCGGCAGGAAAAGCTGTTTGCCACGCTGGTGCGCTATGTGGGTGAGCGCAAGCACCAGGTGTACCGGGAGATGGCGGTGGCCATCCTCTCCAACCTGGCGCAGGGGGACACGCTGGTGGCACGCGCCATCGCCGTGCAGAGGGGCAGTATCGGTAACCTGGTGGGCTTCCTGGAGGACGGCGTGGCCATGGCACAGTACCAGCAGAACCAACACAGCCTACTGCACATGGGCCACCCACCCATGGAGCCACCCAGCACCAACATGATGTGCCGGGCCGGCAAGGCCCTGCTGGCCATGGCCAAGGTGGAGGAGAACCGGCCTGAGTTCGTGTTGTACGAGGGCCGGCTGCTGGACATCTCCATCTCCTCTGTGCTGAACTCTGGCGTGGCCGCCCTTATATGTGAAGTGCTCTTTCAGATTGGCCACTTATGACAAGAGACGCAGAAATCACATGTGATTGGTGGTTTTATATTTTTATTTAAATGAAATCAAATAAAGTTTGTTTTTTTATATATATAAATATATATATAGTTCCTCTGGCTCATTAACATTTTCATTTTGGAATTTAAAAAATAATTTTAATACAGATATTTAATACCTGCCGTTCCTGTGTTTTAAGTTTTTTCTTTGCTTCTTTTATATGTTATTTTTTTTCTTTTGTTTAACCAAAGTTGCTGCCAGATTTTGGAGAGGGTATCTTTATTTTTCTTAATTTGAAATTAGTTTTCGGAATGTTCATACCTATATCTGTTTTGTTTTATTTTTGGGAAGCAGATTTATTTAAATTGTGAGAAATATTGTAGATAACTTATCTTGCCACGTGCCGAGGAGAACGGAGGACAATGAGAACAAAAGGAACCTTGATCTTACTTTTTTTAAAAAGTAAATATATCCATCTCTGAGAAAATGAGTTGTGCAATAGGATTTAATGTAAGTCAGCTTGATAAGTAAGAGAAGCGTCTTTTAACATGCAATACATGAATTAGACCACAAGAGGACAGTGTTGCATCAGCCTGTCTTGGAGAAAATTGTCCTCATATTTTTTGCTTCCGTCAACAGTGACAAAATCTGGCTTGCTTCCTTATTATTGTCACGGCTACATCTTGAGTACACTTCCACAAAGGAACAATTTTGTTTTTGTACTTCTGTTGCATTTTTTTTATTTTCTATTTTGCCGGTTGGCCAATATGTATATAATGTTGTACATTGGACACCCCCACATTTTTACCCCTTGAATTTTTTTCCCCAGTTCTTCTTTTTCAGAGATGTGGTACCTACAAAGTGATGGTAGTTTTTAATCATTATTATAATTATTGTTAATGTTGTTATTTAATATTATAAATATTTTGTTATCTGGGTCATATCTTCAAGCAAGGTTCATGTAAAGGTTCCTATCTGTTTTAAAAATAATAATAAAAATTCTTGTATGCTTTGTTCTGTAGCAGACAGCTGTTCACACCAGTTGCTTCGTTAACCAGATGTGGAAGTGATTACATTCAGATGGTTATTAGAAAAGGTTACAAAAGAACGAAGAACAGATTTTATGGGTTTTTTTCTCCCCTCCAGTGATGCAAATGGTCATATTTGTACTCCAGAATAATGTAGTTAAAAAGAATGACAAAAACAGCAGACAACACCAACAAAGGATGTACATGACACCTTTTTCCTCTGACTCAATATCATTTATTCAGTATAAATCTTTATACTATATGTTCCACATGTTAAGAATAAATGTACATTAAATCTTGTTAAGCACTTTGATGGCTGTTTTTTATTGCTTTATATTTCTGTTGCTGTTTGTGCCAGTGACTCGCAGAAATTCTGTAAATCCACGCTAATGAAGCAGATGTTCATGGACACCTGCTGTACCAATGCGCCGTGTGTCCATTGCTGTCTGATGGCCTGCTTTTCAGTTTTCTTCCACCTTGACACATTCAGCTTTTCAAAATTGTTAATCTGGAATAACTTGTTCCTGCTGTGATACCTCCCCCCCCCCCCACCAGTCACCATGCTCAGGCCAGAGTGCATTATGGGACTGGGACACCTAAGAACCTTAAGGAAGATTCCACATCCTGATCAAAGCCCCCACAACCCCCCAAAACACATGGGGGAACTTCAGGCTAAACTAAGGCATCTATATACTGGTGATGTCACCATTCAGATAGAGCTTTCTCTGAAGCTCGCTGTATGCAGGTTCCTTTATGGGAATTTAAGTGATTGTTGGGCCAGCAGTTGGTGGATTCTGATATTCCGGGACTGGAAAGCCGTTCAGTGCTGGAGCTCAAGGGGTCTGCGGGTGTGAACTCAGACCACCTGGTCTCCGCCAAAGCAAAGCCCCACTATCTGTGGCCTGGGTGCAGAGGAAGTGGACTTGACCCCATTCTCTGCAGCAGCCTGCTAACTGGTTTGGGTGTTGAATCCTCCTCTGCACCACCAGATTCTGCACTGTCCTTCCCCTTAAGCCTCCAAACTATTGAGTACAAATTGATATTGACTAAATTGATTCCCATTACAGCTTTTAGCTTTGTTTTTATTATTATTATTATTATTATTATTCTCCCTATAGATCAGTGTTTCCCAGTCCAGTCCCGGTTTTTACTTCCTCCCAGCTCTCTGGCAGACAATCCACATTTTTGCTCCCTACCGGGAGCATGGAGGGAGCAAAAACATGGGCTTATCTATGAGTCCAAGAGGACTGGGTTGGGAAACACTGCGATAATTGCACAAAAGCCAGTGGAAGTTGAGTATAAGAATGGACAGGCTCTCAAATGATTTCTTAGGCAGAGCTGTTGTACAGCACAGGGCAGTTATCTAAATCGGCTGGCACGTCGGCTGGTTTCTGACGTAACCTCCCACTCAGTATGCTACCGGAGCCAGCACTGCCTCTGTGCTGTGGTGAGTCACAGGAACCACCAGTACAAAGTGTGATGTGTGGGCAGCCAGTTACACCGGCCCCCGCCACGCCTACGTCACATGGCGTGGCAGGAAGGTAGGTGATTACCACAGGACTTCCACACAGTTTGGGTCTGAGGATGAGTGTATACCATTTATGTTGAAATGTGTGTGTATGTATAGAGAGCTTGAGAAAGGGTTAGGGGAACCATCACAACAGGGCTAGTATTGTGAGAAGGAAAGCAAAATGGCCACATGACTGACATGAACGATGTCATCATGATGTCATCCTCTTGCCTTCAGTCCCGCATCAAGAACGTGACCCTCTACAATCCACTTCTGTAACTCTGTCCCCATGTCACAACCAGCCAAGCTTTGTGCATAATGTCTGTTCTGGCACAACCTCCCATATCACCTGAACTTTCAGTTTCAAGATCACACCGCTGCGGGAGTTTTTGTGTATCTTCTGCTTTCAGTTTTCGGTCTGAAGTCCATTCTGGAGCATTTCAAGTAAATGGCTGATTGAGAAATAGCTCCCTGCGAAATCAACGTATCCAACTGAGACCTCGTTTTTATAGCAGAGTGCAGTTTATTCTGGAAAATGGCCAGGTCTCATTTTTGGCATGGTTTCATGTTATTTATGGATTATAAAAAGAATATCATGGAAAACAATTTCGTTTTGGAAGTGCTGAGTTAACCCCTTTCAGAAACTGGCTGACACTACGATCTGAATTCCTAAGCAATTCAAAACAAGCAAGAGCCACACATGCACTTTTTGAGTGGCTAATAATTCTCTACGAGTACAACTCTGTAATAAACGATGGAAAGCTATTATTCATTAGGTGTGTAAACAGTGAACAGCAGATGTGTCCATTTGTCTTAGCGGTTGAGCCAGCAACCATGCAGACACACGGGACATTTCCCTGGTGATGAACAGGAATGATTCTCAAATTCCACAAATTCCAAAGGGCTCAATGTAACACAGCACCAGTGGTTTGAGGGGGGTGGGATTTCCTGCATGTGTGTTTCATGTGTGTTAAATTGGAAGAATTAGCTGCTGGGGAGATATCTTCATACGTCTGACCACCATTTGGCCATCGCATGTCGAGATCTGTTGCTAGGCAGTTAGCTGTCCTATACCACTTCTGATCAAGATGAGACTGCAGGTGGTTTAACTCAGGTACAGTAATTCCTATTCTTTTGCTCCAAATAAGGAATGCAATTGGATTGTTGTGCCCGCTAGGTGACTCAAAAACTCAGAAGGTTATTTGGATCTTAATTTTAATTCCCGTGTTTTTTGTCGTCATCCGTCACTAGTGACGTGTAAAACTGCAAGCAACGCTTCGGACTCCTTTCTTATTTATCTGGAGCTGTGCCGAGGTAGTGCTCTGTGAGTCACCAGAGCAGTGATGCTTGACTGAACGGCGATGAACGGAGACGAGGAGGCCCGTTGAGTATGGTGGGCAGCTACCGCGTGGAGGAAGCGCGGGGGATCACCTGGGAGACAGTCTGCGTCACGAACGGGCGAATACGGCGCTCCCGTAAAAGGCAGGGGGCCCGTGTCACGTGACCGGGCATCCGGTAGCAAGCTGTCATCTCATTTGCGATCATCTTTCTACTGATTTATCTTTAATTTTACAAATTGTATAAGTGTTACGACCCATTCAATGGTTAATGAAATAATGCAAAATAATATCTTCGTGGGAAATGGAGGGGGTTTCCACATATACGTCGTTTTCCTGTAAATACATCGCATTTCATGCCGTTTCAACATGTGAATACAGAAATGGCATTACGTAGAGAATCCGGTGTGAAAAATCTCGTAAAAACCACATTACGCTATACTTTCATACAGTAAGTCGTTGTGGCTCTTGATTTTATCGATACTACATGTATTCACATTTATTACATACTTTACTGTGGTTTATTAAAACAACGACCACGATTGAACTAAATCAATTCAGCTCAACGAAAAATCAAGTGTCGTTATATGCTGTATCTTTATGAAAATAAAATTCTGCTCCAACTTGCTAGATCAAATATATCTCCAGATTTCTTTTATTTAGAAACTCCCTAATCATGACCGGACACTCACTTTATAGTAGTAAGAGTCATCACCTTTGTCTTATCACAATCTTAATTCGACCGACACTAAACCGAACTTAATTATTTTGAAGTTACACCGAATCGCCCCACTTAAAACGCCCCGAACCGAGTAACAACGGCATATAGGTCTCTTCGATAATCTTTTAAGCATTCTGCTGATGTCTCTATATTACGGGAATATAATTTAAGAAATTCCAGATTATGCTGCTCACACGAAATATAGTTCAATTTAAGTTCGGATTTTACTACATTACTATATTACTTGTGATCTTTTGAATGAATTCCAGCTCTGAATTCCAAAGGACATCACCATGAAGCTCAAGAGTTATTTTCAGCATTCCCAGAACAAAACACAAAAAAAACGTCTCTTTTAGAACGGCTTGGGTTACGGATACACCAGCTAACCGGAAGGCTGTGCACATTGTTAAGCAACTCGTGTTCATATGCCTGTTCATGAGATGGAATTTGTAGTTTTTATAAGAATATTTTTTGTGTCGGCCTTCAGTGTCGTGGGACCGCAATACTACACTTCCCGAAGTCCCACGCGCGGCCGTACGCGCTCTTCTCCGGACAGCTCAGCGTACTGTTTATTAGTTGCAATGAGCAGTGAAGTCGTGAAGGTGGTGGCCGAGTGTGTCCTCCGGAACAATTAAATAAGGGCTGTTTCTGTTTCGGCATTTCGTACGGTCGATGCTGCAAGTTTCCACGCCGTCGGCCACGGAAGAAATAAAGGCGCTCGCCGTGTACCTCAACTCTTCGCGTTTACGCTTTTGAATATTGACCCGACGCGTCTCATCCGTGTTCATCACTCGGGATTCCTACGTCGTTTGTGGATTAAAAAAATCATCTTGAATGTGAGGGCGTCCCGAGCTTATGCGGCTGCCCGACTAAGCGACGCTTCTGTCGGTGAAGGTGGCCCGGCTGTCGAGCGCGTGCGACACCGGCGCATCTATGCGGACGCCTCGCGTGTTTGCGGGATGAAGATGTCGCGCATAGTTTTAATAGCCGCTCGCAACAAACCCGGATAATCGGCGGACAAATAATCGAGAGAGAGGACGACAACCAGTCGCGCTTCTTTATTTTTTTTTTATTTTCTTGTGGAGGGTGAGAAGAAAAGGAAGGGGCTAATTTGGAGGGCTTTTTGTGCTGTGCCTCTTACTGCGATCTTCAGCTGGATGTCCGTCTGCTTACGATGAACTGGCGGGGCGGCGAAGAGTAGAAACTTCACCACCGTGTCTTAGGCAGCCGTCCTCCTGCTTATGACCGCTTGTGTTTACTGGAGATAACGAATAGTATAGGCAGCCCGACCCGCGTAGACGACAGGCTTTGCTCGGATATTTGTATTTTGACGTCAGGTTCTCCGAAGGGAAGAGACCAGGTAAGGGTAATTTAAACAAGGATCCCTACCACTCTAGGGGTTTGTTTTGGTCGATCGATTATCCTTTTAAAGACGTTTCCGATATCCTTTATACTGCTCTGAACACAAGACATTGATGACTCTTGAGTACCAGTCAATAAGTCTTGAAAAGAATACTCTGTTATGTAATGGGGAGTATTTCAGGCAATAGACTATGTGTACGTGGATAGACTTGTTTTTTATATTAGGGGTGAGCTTGAGATACTGGGGCTTTCTTGCAACAAGCAGGAAATCCATCACACTGTCTAGATTCGGTTTCACTGGAATTGCAGTGGACACTATGGTGAGCTTGGACATTACACAAAGTGACTTCATCATTCCCATCTGCTCTGGTTCTCTCGCAGAGACTTCTTCGGATTTCTTTTGACCATTGTTGGGGTGCCACTGTTGATTCATGCATCTCGGGGTGTCCGATCCCATGAGAGAGTGCGAGTACAGTCAGATAAGCACTCGCAGCTCGACGCCAATGGAGTCTCCACACAAGAAGAAGATCCCAAGGAGGAAGTGGCAAGTCTTCCCAGGCCGGAATAAATTTTACTGCAATGGAAGGGTTATGATGGCTAGGCAGACCGGTGTCTTCTACCTCACCCTGGTCCTCATCGTGGTCACCAGTGGGCTCTTCTTCGCTTTTGAGTAAGTCAAATATGTATGTTTATTTGTCTATTTTTTTTTTAGCGTTTCTATGAGAATGATGTTATTTCGCTGGTTTGTTGACGTTAGGTCAACATAACCCCAGCAACAAGTCCATTGGGAATCTAAGCCGCTAAAAAGTGTTTTAAATGCAGTCGTCATTGAGTTTTTCTTTGACAGTATATCCACATAATGGAACGATGTATCAACATTCACAGTGGATAAAGACAACCACATAGGTGAGGTGTACCAGTAAGGTGACCATCCAGATGAAGGGAATCACTGACTTCCAAAGACGTGTATAAACCACCTTTTGATACTTTTGCAACTGTAGCCTCCAGCCTCCTGTTACATTTATCTGCTCTGGGTGTCTGTTTTCGTGTGTGTCTCAACACATCCAACCATCTGCGTTTGTTTAGTGAAGATAATTTCCTTGGGAGAGGGGGATTCCGCCTTTCCCTTTCTGGGGGGGGGATTATCAGTGAAGCTGGAGCATATATGGGAGAAAAGGTGGGCTGCCACGGTAACTGGGAAGCGGCCAAAAGCCAACTGCCCCCTCTTCCTCTGCTGCTAAATCCTGCCCGCCACGTAGAACCAGGGCCACGCTGAGTGCAGCCCGCCATGTGGTTCACATTGACGAGCTCCTCTTCCCCTGCTAGCTTTTTTCCATTCATTATCATTTTAACCCGGCGTGATGCAGACTTTGGCCTTGGGCCTGTAAGCCGGGCTCTGACTGCTTCAGCTAGCAACGAGAGCCTGAAGCAAGCACTTCCATAAGGCCAAAACCTACATCGATTGGACACTCAAGGCTAAAAAAACGAAGGAATTTTCTAGTACTCAATATTTTCGTGGCTTGTCTCTTATCTTGTGGTATTGACCATCTCCACTTTTTTTTTTCCCTGTTTGGTTATATATTTTTTTCGGTTTATGTTGATTTTATTTAAGGAGCACGTTGGATATTTCGCTCTGACTGTAGAACCTACAGATGGCTGTTCTCGGAACACGCTGTGTAGACACCGTTAGTCAGCCTCTTCACACTCTGCGTTCGTACAGTATGTCACTGGCCCTGTGGCACTCTGCACACGAGACCTACTTATCTTTAAAGTGGTGCAGAAAAAGACGTTTGCAGTACTTTTTTCAGCAGCCCGGTCTTTCTCTCGAGCCCCCCTGAGAGAATGAGACACTCTGCATGGCCTTACCATGAGCCTGCTCCCTCACTTCTACATGTGTGTTTCTCCTGTGTGAAACTGGGGTCCTTATGAATAATATAGAAATATAAGTATTTTGGAATCGTGTGTGGTGTCCTAACAGCAGAAACAAAGCACTTAATGTCTTCCAATGCTTTTGAAGCACAAGATGACACCCATAAACAGTCATCCCTGCTTTGGGCTTTAAACAGACTACTCCATTTGTGGTAAACATTTTAAAGTGATATTTGGCTCCCCAGTACAGATGGTGTAGACCAGCTGATCCCTTTGCCAGTTCCTCAGTGTGGAATGATGCTTCTCATTCCTGCACTAAAGAAAACAGGGATGTCTGTGTTAAACTCAGTGTAGATCTGTGCAGCTTTCATGTGGTTTTTAAGGGGCTCCTTCAGAGGTCCAGATTCGATACCCAGCTGGTGTCTAACATACACGCCTGTGATGCCTAGGGACGGCCTCTGTCTGAAATTTACCTGACAAAGGAAGTGAATTCGGATCCCGTTTCTGTGCTCTATGCTTAGCGGGTTATGTTGCTGTATTTGGGTGTCTGTGATGATAATTTATTTCCCACCTTGCTGCACATAAGTTATAGCATTTAGCTCTTAGATGCTGACAGGATAGAGCCCTTCTGAGCCGTTAACCTCTTCCTTGTCTTCTGTTTTTTTTTCTCCCTTTATTCTCCTGTTCACCATGCTGTGAAATTATCCCTTTATCCTGCCAGATGCATCTATACGCCTTCCCCCGATGGTGGTCTAGACCCCGTGTCCGCTTAGTGGGTTGGTTGCGTTCTTGCCTTATCAAGACGTCTGGTTGGATACCCACTTGCATGTAGTTTAATGAGATCCGTTGATGAAATGCAGCCCATTCGTATCCGTTCCCCTCAGCAGGAGCGCCTTGCATAATTCGGCCCGAACTCCGTCAACCAGAAGCCTTTGTTAGCGGAAATGACCCAAAACACCCCGACTGACAGGGTCCTGTAATTACTCTCGTGAAAATGTGAAAAGTCACGTTTGCAAACACCGCCGCCTCCTGAATTGCACCGCTGAAGTCTGACATTTGCACAGTGTAACTGATCATTTTAATTATCTTTATCCATTAACAGCGGGGGCAAATTGCAAACTTCCGTCAGCACTGGGTGCAGCGCTTGGTCAGTGTTGACTGTTGGTTACCTTCCCTTCCAGTGATGTATTGTGTCATCCTGTAATTATGGTCTCTGCTCCCAGCCCGTCTGTGACTTGCGCCAGAGTAAACCGACCATGCTGTCATTTGGCGTGTTGACCGACAGCATTAAGCTCACTGTCCTCATGCCACGCTGAACTTTGCAGACACCACGCGTTGACTCTTGGTATGGGTAACATGGGGGGGGGGGGGGCGGTTAGGCACGTATCCAGGCCATAGCAGCTGCACTATTTGCCAGCTCAACCACAGCTGCCTCGTGATCCTCTGGAAGCCGTGCTGTCTGCCCCCCAGGTGCCCTCCCATATGCTAATAGGTCTCCTGTCCAGTGTGGTTGGTTCCTGCCGACTGCCCACTTGCACATTTACTCTGCACATTTTCAGACTTTCTTGCAGTTCTTTATTTCCAAACTGGTTTCAAGTTCTAGTCCAGCTCATGGATTTAAGGGAAGCGGACACCCAGGCAGACCTTTACAGCTAACTCTTGACTTGTGTGTGCACTCGAGCTCCTTTGCTCTTCTGTTTTGTTGGGCTGTTGGTGTTTTAATCTTCCTCCAGTGCATCTGAAAAATAGATTCTACTCAAAACCCACTATCCTGAACTTAAAGCAATAGCACGGTACAGATGGTGTCGACCAGCTCATCCTTTGCCAGTTCCTCAGTGTGGAATGGGGCACGTAAGAAAACAGGGACGTCTGTGTTAAATTCAGTGCAGATCTGTGCAACTTTCATGTGATTTGATTAATGTGATGTCATCCTTAGCAGTAAGAAACTCCTCCCAGTCACAGCAATACAATTAAGGCGCTGGCCTTTTTTGACACTGGAAATGAGTATCACTCTCACACCTGTACTATATGTATAAAGAGAGTGCTCTTAGGTTGGGTTGTTGTGTATTGATACCATTTTCATAGTTTATTATTTCCCTTTTGTAGCTTTTCCAGGCAATAATGCAGTAAATAACGTCTTAGTGAAATTTCCTAACGTTTCCTAAAGAGTTTCTGGCAGGTATTTATAGAGCGTTGAAGTCTAGGTATATGGCGGGTATTGGCAGGTCTCTCCATTTAGTGTTTACTGAAAACTTCAAACTAATCTTGAACCCAAGTAACCCACTCCCACCGCAAAGAGATTCCTTCTCGCCTTTCTCAGAGATGCGTATCTCTGTCTTGGCGCTGCCTTCGCCGTCATTCCCGAGTCGGGGGGGGGCTCACTTCTGCTTTCCTTCCAGGCTTCCCCTGGCCCCTCTTGCGCCGTGACGAGCCCGTGCCGTCTTGCGGCAAGCAGAACAGCAGCATGGTGGTTGGTACCTGCACTGCTTGCTAAGTGTCCCTTCCACTGGAGACAAAGATGAAAGGAGCGTGACAGAAATGGTGAAGAATCTGTCGGAACCTGTACGCCATCATGGCGTGTGCTGGAAGAGACCAAAGACATTCTTCCCTTTCTTTCGCTGTCAGTGATGTGACAGCTAACGATTTTGTACAGAATATTTATGTCTCGGTTGCATAAGGCCCTTCTGCGTTTCCTCTAGCATAAAGTTTAATCCGTTGTAATGAGAACCATTTGTCATTGTAAAGTTTTATCTGTTTCTCAAATGGTTACCTGGCTTATCGCGGCAGGTCGTTGATGTGTGTGTTTATAAGGGCCTTCGGAATTTATATGAGCATGTTGCTGGCTGATGTAACCTTTTATTGTGCCTGGTAGCGGCTTCGCGTACGAAGACGCTGGCCTTCTGAGACTCACTGAGGTGTTGACTAGGTCCCGAGGACATTGGGTGGAGTTAAGGGTTGATTAAGTATCTGATAAACCATTTACTGGCACGTTTCTGTTCTTTACGCCTGGTTTGTACCAGTGTTGCTGAGACTGCCATCCCAGATCAGCCCTACATATCGTCTCTCTGTTAATCCTCCACATGTCACATCAAGTAGCTTTCAGTCAACTGTCTTTAAGAGCCAATTTGAGGGTTTTCTCCTACAACCCTCCCCCCCACTGTTGGGCACCCTCATCCTGACTCAGATTAAGATGGCGGTTTGGGAATCGAGTAAATCCTGCTCAAAATCTGGTTTCTTTATTTTTCTTTATGAAAATGACTATACACTTTTCATGATTACTCTGAACTCGACTATTAGAAAAAAAATTTCTTCTGGAATTACTCCCCAATATGATGGAAGGAAGATGACGCATAGATGACGAGGATCCAGATAAAGAGCAAAAGCATCATTTGTGTGGAAGCATTTCATGGTGAAAGTGAATGAAAACATAGTCATCTGTCAGTATTGCAAAGCAAAACTTAAATATCATCACGGTGCTACTGCAATGCAAATATATCTTAAAGGAAGACATCCTGGTTTGACGGACTCGCCCAGTAATGGGAGGTTAGCCACAGAAATGTCCCATCTAGCCTCTCTGTGTAGCCTAGCCTGACTTTGCCATCACTTTGACTTAAATCGTTTAGTTTAATTTACTATCTACGATTCCTGTATGTCAGAACAGTTGCGGCTTAAATTAAGTTTAGCCCCGCTGCTTAGCCGCATGATTTTACATAGTACAATACATATAACCAATTAGAATTGAATGTATTATGTGTTAGGGCTGGATGATACTGGGAGAAGTTCGCATTGCATTTGTGGTATTTAGGAATTGAAAATTAACTGTAAAGCCAAATATAACGTATCTACTAACAGTCTGTCAAGCTGTGCTGCCGTGAGTTTTGCCAGCAAACAAAAAGCAGTATCGATGAAACTTGTGCTTGATATCTTCTTTATGGAATGCAAAATATTTCCATGCAGCGGAAAATGAATGTCCTTTTGTGACCAGTCCTCATTCGCATTTCACCTTTACATTTATTGTTAAATTTATCACAAACTCGCCACAAGATCTATTAGTGACTCCAACAGCAAGGACAAGAATGATAATGTCTTGGAGAGCGCATGCAGTGCTCATGCAAATACAGCAGCGGTAAACTTTAGACTGATTTTTTTTTTTAAAGGATATACTAGATAATGGAAATTGAATCATTAAAATTGCAAAGCTGGCTAAGTTTTGTTTCCTCTGACTGAGGAAAAAAATATTTTATCGCAGCTTTTGATGCTTTGAACCCAGCAGACTGTCATGGTCCTTGTGGTGTGACAATCGCATGTGCATGAATGTCTATTAAAATTGCACATCGTGCAAGTTTATAAAATGAGGACGGCGCAGTGGGTAGAGCTGTCGCCACACACAGCTGCTTTGTAGTTGTGAAGTTTACTCTGTGTGTGTGTGTGTGTGTGTGTGTGTGTGTGTCCTTTTGCCGCATCCTCCAGTTTCCTTCCACTGGCCAAAAACATGCCGCTTAAGTGGAGTGCCTAAACTGACACTATGTTGGATGGAGTTTGCACCAATTGCAAATGTATATTATGATATTATGAACGATTACTCAATGAACCATCAAATGAATTGGTAGATTTTTCTATGCCTTTCAATCATCCCCATTACCGTATATGTGTCCACCTGCCGCAGCACAGGGTGGGAACCCTCCAGCGACCAGCTGCGTCTGTTACAGCAGCCAGCTTGGCGGCACTCTACTGTGGGAGTATTGGGTAGAACTGGTGTGTATGTATGTGTGTGTGTGTGTGTGTGTGAGACAGAGTGTCCTGTCTGTCTGTCTCTTTCTCTGGTACTTTCCCACATGCAAAATTTTCGCAGTGGTTACAGGTAGCACAGAGTACAAATTACTACTTGTACCCAAACAGACATATTAAGTTCTAGTAATTAGTGTTCTTAATTATCTCTTTCACCCTTAATGCAGCAGATGTGACATCGGAAACACTGATCCAGGCTGATTTTGAGGCTGTTCCTTTCCCGCACTTCAGCGTCTTCGATCTGCCCCTTCATATGACGATATGAGATGTCTGCTGTCTGCTCAGTGTGTTTCGGTCCCACAACAGCCCGTGCGGGGAGAGCATCCATTCAATTATTCTTGCCCACCCTGTGACGGACGGGCATCTTGTCCGTACAGCTACCCTGCCTCGTGGCTTAGGCTGCGTGTGACTCTGTATTGGGTAAGTGCTTGGAAGATGGAATATGATCATTTTAGAATATGAACGATAATTAGACTTATGATTTCATGTATATATGGGGCTGAGGTATGTTCAGTTTCTTTGAGATGGTCTGTGTAAACTGGCCTGAGTTGATCATATCAGAGTATAATCAGAGATCAGAGTTAATATGACCTTAATCTGCCTGGGGCCCTTGTCTTTGTTTCTGAAGAAATTGCAGGTTTCTTGTCACCTGCAAGCTTTTCGGAACCTGTGTCCTTTTTGGCTCGATCAAGAGCTGAATCCACTGGATGATGAGGCTGCGGGGCGGTTCGGCCTCCATGAGGAGAAGGTCGAAAACACCTTTTTATTTTAATCGAACAGAGAAGCTTTTAGCATCGATCGAGTCATTAGCGTGAGGAGCTTGCCAAAGATCCAGTGCTCATGGCGGACGGATATACTTTACAAGGATCACCAGCCTTTTCACATCCAAACACGGTACAGGCGATGCCAACACTGCACTCCCTAGCTACGGCTGTACGTGGAGGACGGCTTTCAGAACTTTACTGGGACCTTTATTTTTCCATCGTGCAATATTTCAGATTTTGTAATCTGATCACCATCTTGCAATAGTCATGAGAAAATAAATGTATTTTCAGATGAATTGCCGCCAGATCTCTCTCTGGACCGTCGCCACAATGGCTGGGCCATTCATCCATGACCTCTCACCTTCTCTGTGTCTGGTGTTGGTGTGTTGGGCTATTTCTGCTTTCCCCTTGGGGAGGGGAGGTGTGCCCTAAAATGTTTTGACGCAAAAAGGGCGTCATATAAAATTATTGGAAAATTAACCCTGGATTATATGCTGTCTGCTTTATCTGCCTCCCTGCTGTGCATGAAAGGCCTGCGGTAAATGCGACCACCTCCGGGTTGCGGAGTTGCGGTGCATCGAGTGCCCTTTCTGCTGATGGCTTCAGACTGACACATGCGTCTAACAGGCTGTGCCCCTCTGCCGGTTATCCC
>JAOYFF010000030.1:74996-102313 GCA_025773925.1 Cryptomyrus ogoouensis
CAGGCGAGCGCAGCCCACTGTCGGTCGGGTCGGCAGATTGACCCAGTCCATGGACTCCAGCCAGGCCTGGAAGGGGAACCAGAGAATAACCACGTCTGTGTGTAACCTCCACCATGTTTCCCTTAGGAACTTTCTTGGCGCGTGTCTGGGGCGGCCGAGACGGACTCTAATCAGGGACCTCAGCAAGGAAGTTAGCGGTTTTGTCAAGAAAACGGTGTTGGCAGCTGTTTTTGTGAGCAATTCAGTCTGTAAGTTTTGCTGCAGTTAGTCAATGGGGGGAGGATCTCCAAAAATCTGCCCCCCCCCCCCCCCCCCGCACACACACATATACTTTTGACCTCTGGACCAACCAATTAAATGTAACCAGCTGGTTGTCTGAAGTAACACGATTACACTAATTAACGCCGGTAAGATCAAAAGGTGACATTTTAATCCCATTATCTGTTGCCAAATCAGATTATGGCCCATCTGGAGGCCTGGGAATCCATGCCTGGTGTCTGATATTATATGCATAAGCTGGAGTGGATGATTGGCTGACCCACCTGTCATTCAGAAAGCTGCATCAATCCTATGGGTAGTCACTTGGAAGTTGTCTTTGTGAACGACCCTTATGATTGGCTTGTGCACTGACCTGGATCTGAAGGCTGTATAGAAGGGAGAAAAATACTGAAACTTCCATGTATTCAGGCCACTGTTGTGTGCCACTGCAATATGGGGTTTAAAATGCATTTTATGAATTGATATCTCATTCCTCATTTCATAGAATGGGTTAAGGCGTATTGGATATCGGATGTCTGAAAATGATTGGAAGCTGTGCTTTGGTGATGGTGTCTGATTGGCCGGTGCTGCTGCTGGCTTCGGTGTGGCTGCATAAGCAGGTGATGCTGAACCCCGGCTTCAACTCACCGCTGTCCCCTCTGTGTGCCCTCAGCTGCCCGTTCCTGGCATCGTCACTTAGCCCCGCCATCCCGGCAGTAGGGGGCGTGCTCTTCCTCTTCGTGTTGGGGACACTGCTCCGGACCAGCTTCAGCGACCCCGGGGTCCTGCCCAGGGCCACACCCGACGAAGCCGCCGACCTGGAGAGGCAGATCGGTACGGCCCCCACCGCCATATTTTAACCTGACTCATTTACTCGGCACTGTTGCTCTGACTTCCTGTCACATGACCTGCATGTTCTATTAGGGATGATCAGCACTGGGTTTTTCCAATCACAGGCAAGCCATGAGACTCTCCATCAGAAAGGTGGCATTGTGGTCCCCCCCCCCCGAGATGTCACATGTCCCCTTCAGCCTCTGTTTGGTTAGCCATGTCAGCGGGTCACCATTTACTCATCTTGCAGCCTTTAGAGAAGCTTTTCACCCCCCCGAAGGACAGCGTCTGGCAGCTCTGTGGGACGTAGGCGTCCACGCGGGCGTCAGCATCTTCTCGCGTCACCAACAGCAGTCGGATCCCTTCGCCACAGAAACCGGAACGTTGCGACACACACTCTGGGAGTCTCGTTTCTGTTCAGATGAAACTCACCCCTGGTCGGGCTCTCGATCGGCCTTGTGCTGAGCCGGTGGGCAGAGGGGCGTCTGTCCCGGGTGGTGTGCAGATCTGGCTCCCTCATGTTCCGGTGTCAGAGCGTGACACCACAGATGGGACCTCGGACTCCATTCCGGTTGGGGGCCTCGCTGTTCTCCGTCAGCCTCCGGCCCCCAGCGAACCCCCCCTCTCTTTGTGGACGCGGTTCCTGGTCCGCCTTCCCTCCTGCCTTAATGTGAGCTTAATGGCCTGGAAGCTTTTGATGTTGCCCGGTGACTTTAATTTGACGTCTGGCTGGCCTGCGAATGGCTCTGTGTGCCTGCGTGCGAACGTGCCGGGTGGCTAAAGGGTCATATCTCCTTGTTCCCTGTTGCCCAAACCACTGCCCATTTGTCCAGTATAGGATTCCTTAAGTGCAGCAGCCGTTGTACATATTCAGAGCTGAACACTGGGGCGGCACAGTTTACCCCCCTCCTTTCTTTTGGCAGGGTTTTTTTTTTTTTTTTTTTTTTTTTTTTTTTGTCCCCCACCACTCCAATACATCCCCCCCGCTTCTAAATTTAGTCTTTCGGGAACCGGCCCTGTCGTGACCCGGGTCCATCCTGGATCTCCCCACACTCACGGCAGGCTGAGCACCAGGTCCGCCCTGCTGTGTGCCGCTGGCTGCCATTGTGTTGCTGCTTCTCTGGTGATGGTGCCTTTTACCTTCTCAGTGCTGTGTTGCATTTCCATGCGTGATTCGCCGATACGGTTTGGGTGGGGGCGTGGTGTTTCTCTGCTACTGATGCATGATGGGAGTCTTAGCTGAAAGACAGGGTGTCACTCCTCTGGTTTTCCGGTGACAGGCAGTTGGCTTGTCGTATGCGGTGCAGATGTTTGTGGGCGAGACCCAGTCGACAGAGAAATGTGACCCCCCCCCAGACTGCATACTGTGTGTGCTATCACTTTCAGGTCCTGGTCTGACCAGCATGCCTGTCTCTCTCTCTCTTTCTCTCTCTCATTGTTTGTCTGCCTCTATTTGTTTCTATCGCCTGCCTGCCTGTCTGCATGCCTGCCTGTCTGCATGCCTGCCTGTCTGCCTGTCTCTGTCTGCATGCATGCCTGTCTGTCTGCCTGCCTGTCTCTGTCTGCCTGCCTGCCTGCCTGCCGGTCTCTTTTGGCCTGATGGTGTTCTTGATTCAACAGAACACATGTCAGGTTGCTGCACACCAGTGACGCTATGGGGCGACAGGGAGGTGTGAAATCAGCCACACCCTCTGCGCCAGTCCAAACAGCATCTCCTGCCCGATTGGTAGACTGACAGGGGAGGTGTCATGTGACTGCCATTAACAGTCTTATTTCTTTGATGAAATTCACAGTAAAAATGTGATGGATAAATTAGCATTAGATTCTCACAAAGTTGCTTCTTTTAAGCTAATAAATGGCAAAAAGAAATGTTCCGGAAAACTCCTCCAGATGTGTGGCAGCAACCTTGTGTGACCTCACTGCTAAGGTCAAGGTCTAAGCAACGTCTGTCTGGATGTAAATGGAGCATCAGAGCAGAGTACCTTAGAGCTGCCAGGTCATCCATCTGGCAGCGTAGTCCCGGGTAGTCCTGTACCCCCCCCCGGCCTCCCAACCTCTCCGGGGTGCGTTTAGTTTTAACTACCCTGTCACGCATCTGTGATCTTAATGAATGCAGTCTTGGGTTTTGGGTTATGGACAGTGTTGTTTTTTTTCCCTCTCCTCCAAAGGGCAGAAATGGTAGTTCATTACGGTAATGACTGGCACAATCAGATCCCTCTACCAATGCGGCAGTTTGCCGATGGTTATTAACTAACAGCCAGAGATGGCCCTGGCTGTGTCAGCTGGAAGGGACACAACTTCAGGAAGGGCTCCCCCTAATGGCAGACCGTGGGATCACAGGCACATAGTTATCGCATTCTTATTTTTGGTTATCCAAGCATCAAACATCTTGTAGTTTTGTGACTAGGCCCTGTCCTTGGCCACCCCATTTCCCTTTATTCTGCTCGACGACTTCTCATGCAGACTCGGGGTCGGTCCCGGGGAGCCCGATGGCCCACTCGGAGTCGTATTAGCGTTCTCCAGGCAGTGCGCAGAGCGGGAACGTCGTTACGGTCATTTAAAGCCTGACGAAGGGTGTGATGCTGCTAGACCAGAGGGAGGCCATGCACTCGCGTCAGTGACCAAGCCTCTGCAATCTGCGGCGCTCCGCTGCGTCTGGGCCGGGCGCCAGGCCCGCCAGTGTCAGAACTCACCCCCCCATGCTTTGGTACAATCCTGTAAATGATGCTGGGGCCGGCCCACGTTCCCCGGCATCCTCGTGGGAAGCGGGGGAATTCAATAAGCAGAGAGCCGGTTATTTGCTTTCGGGCTCAAATTCCGAGAGTCTTGTTGCCAGGGGTTACTGCATCTGTTTGGGGAGGAAAATAAATCTGAGCGTGTGAGCGAACTCTCCCTTAGCTGTGTGCCCTGTGTTCAGGGACCCCCCTCCCCGCAGAGACCGACAGGCTTTCAGGACGACTGGCTTCTCTTGCTCAGTGTGCGTGTGTCCGTCGTGATGAGCGGGCAGTGTTCTAAGGGGACTTTTGTCCGGCCCCCCACCCCCCAAGAGGCTTGCTTGTTTTGGCTGGTCTCTGAGACGCATCGTTTAGCAGAACACATGCTGCCTTAACGAGGCCCAAAGTTGTCTTTGAAGCCTGTGCCAGTCTTTTTTTTTTTTTTTTTCCCCCTCCTTCCCCCCCTTTGGGGGGGAGCGGGAACAGACCGAGCCGTTTGCCTAGCGTGCTGTTTCTAATCTCGGCAAGATTGGCCGCTGAGATGAAGTGCCGCCTCATTTTACCCAGCAGCCCCTTCACCTGCCTCTCTGCGCCCCTGTGACCCATGTGAATGACCTCTATCCTCTGCCTCAGAAATTTGCCGCTTTGAATGTGGCATTAACAATCATAATATTTATCGGTGGTGTGTTTTATGTTTATCTGCTTGGTAGAGCAGTCGATGCACACAGAGGTTTTGAATCCCCTAGTAGCTTGTGTGTTCATATTCAGTGAATTGCTAACATTTAATTCTATCACCTGTGCCAAGGTGAGAGAAGGTAGCAGATGTCCTCCTGGGGGGTGACCGGGGTGCTGAAATTAAAGTTAAATTGTAGCCCCCGGTTCTGTGCTCAGTCTGGGCACTAAGTGGCTCAGCAGGTGAGGGATCTGCATCTGGGAGGGTGTGGGTTCAGATCCCATAGATGGCAGACTAACTGTATCACCCTTGAGTCCTTGAGCGTGGCCCTTATCCCCAGCTGATTGGGGGTCCATCATGGGGGTGTGCTGAGGGGCTGTCCTCAAATGCCCCCTACTCCTACACTGATATTCGGTGCCCCCCCCCCCATTTCAGCAGCCTGCCTGCTGTTTATCCTCTTCCTCCTCACCTCCAGTCACCCCCCCCCGCCAGCACCGAAACAGGCTATATAGGAAGAACAGGCAGGAAGCGATGGTTTGCTCTCCCATTTCACTAAATGATTTATAGATTTTCAATGGCATTAAGTGAAGATGCTTTGGCTGATGCCATTGGCTGTCTTCACTGGCTGGGAAATTGAAGCTTTCTGTCCATGTGAATGTGGGAGAGCTTCGGTGTCGGAGCTGCAGCCCTTGATCCAAAGCGACAGCCGTCGGCCCGGCCGCCTACGGCTCCGTCAGGACCGCAGTGTGACCTTGCACTGATTTGCCTGTGTTCCTCAGCATGTGTTGACACATGCCTCTTGTCACGGGCAAGGACAGTGATTTGAAGGGGGCTGCTGTCATTATGGTCTGCATTTGAGAGTCTGTAGCAAAAACAGCCCCCTCACCCCCCAAGACACCTCACAGCACCTGGTCGCCGTTGTTTCACATCCTCAAAATGAGTCGTCATACAGACACCATCAAAAGTGCCGCCGATGTCATTTCTGTACCCGGCAAACTTTCAAAGCGATCCAGGCTTTGTCTGACGACAAGAAGCATCTGCATCTTATTTGCTTGATTGTCACGTTTCCGAGATGCAAGAATGGTGCGTAAAGGAGGGGGCGGGAGAGAATCTTGTCGCATCCGACCGCCGCTGCAGATTTCGCATTTACCTCTGGTTTGATGAGATTTGCAGAATGACTTTCACAGGTCAGTGCATGAGGAACAGCAGGCGAGTCGTTTAGATTTACAAATGATCCCGTATTTCAACCTGTTTATTCAGTATGAATATCTCAGAGCTTAAGTCTGTGCCCCCCATCCACGCCAGTGCTCTTGTTGGATTAGAAATGGCTGCCTTTAAGCATTGCACTGTATCCTGAATTACTTTGACTCATTACATTTTATTCGTTTATTGGATACTTATGGACTTGCGGAAGGGTTGCAGTTTGGGTGTCTCCTGGGATTTGAACCCACAACCTTCGTGGTGTTAGCACAGCGTTCTACTTGCTGCTGTGGCAGCTTTTTCCCCTTCCTTAATAAAAAGGTGCACGTTGGCAAAGGTTAAATGTTTATGAAACAGACGGGACGCACCATTGATGCGTTAGGTGACGGAGTGGCAGAGTGTTCCGCCTGTGTTCGTGTGTGTTTTGTAAGATGTGTGAGTCAGTAAGGGGGCTGGCTTGTAGAGGGGACTGGGGTGGTCTGTCTGACCCATCGTTGGTGTGTCTGACGGGGGGGGGGGGGGGGGTGTGCATTTTCTGGATATTGGGTGTCAGCAAGGCATGTTTTGGCCTGAGGGTCTTGAAGATTGGAGGCATTTTGATGTCCCAGTGGGTCATTGCCCACCCCTTATGCCCCAGACGGGGCGGTAATTGGTGGCGGATGGCGGTGCGTGTTGGCAGAACAGAGGGGAGAGGCGACAGGATGACACAGATTTCTTGGGGGGGGGGGTGCTGGAAATAGATAAGGAAGGAGAAAAGCGCTGGTTTTGCCTGGACGTCCATGGTTGTTTCCAGCACTAACCGCCCCCCACCCCTCATGAGGGGGGCTTGCTGTGAAGAGGATATTTATTTATTTTTTTTCTTTCTTAAACTCTACAGACATCGCCAATGGCACCACTTCCGGTGGATTCCGTCCGCCCCCCAGGACGAAGGAGGTGATCATCAACGGGCAGACGGTGAAGCTGAAGTACTGCTTCACCTGCAAGATTTTCAGGCCGCCGCGTGCCTCCCACTGCAGCCTGTGCGACAACTGCGTGGGTGAGTCTGTGTGAGGGCCAGCCAACAGGGGGCACTGTGGGCCGTGTTCATAGCTCAAGGGCCCTGCTTTAGTACCTAATAGTGGAAACTCACTAGCACTTTTCGCTGTGGCAAAATATCCATCTGTATGAAATAGCTTTGTATAAAAGCAATGTATGTAGTGACGTGTGCGATTGCACGTCATAGCACACACCTGTCACACGTGTCCAGGTACGTGTAGCTGTGTCTTACAGCATGTACTAATGGCGTTGGTACATGAGTAAAGTGCTGTTTCCTGAGACATGCCTGGATGGGCCACGTCGATGTCGTCGTGCGGTGACTTAGCCGTGAAAGGCAGAGAACGGCCTCATCGCCGTGTCAGTCCCGCTGGATCCGTGAAGGGCTTCCACCCTCACAGAAGCCCGGCGTGCTCTGGGTACATTTGGCGTAAACACACTGCGGTCCTGGAATTCTGTATGCTGGTGGGTCTATGTTTAGTAACGTGACTCGCGAGGTACAGGAGAGGCGTGTGGGAAGAGCGTCCCGGTTTGATGTGAGGCTCCCCCTCTCCCGATCTGCCCACGGAATTGGGGGGGGGGGGGACTCTCCATCCTCCTACCTCAATTATTAGGCAGGAAGGTTTCCAAGGTCCTGGGCATGATGTCGCTGTGAGGAGCTTCTTATGGACTGACACCATGTTCTCCAGCCTTGGCTGGTTGCTCTTGAAGGCGACGTTAATAATCACCATCCTCATTATTGCTAACAACAATTCCAGTGTTGTGAACTAAGGAACTGTCTTCAGCCTTATGGAGTGTTTGAGTTACCTTTTCTGTAATGTGTTCGCTTTTATAAATCAGACCAGGATTATGGAAGCTCTGCTCTGTTACTTTCCCCAAAGCTGGTCCATCTAGTCAGTGCATCCAATTTACACGAGCTGCAACTCACGTCAGAATCCTTGTGCCCTGTGCTTTAAAAGCATGAGCTTTCATTGTGCTTCTTTGTCTGTGAGGATCGCTTGGCCTGGAGAAAGGGGAGATCAGGTTGTCAGATGTTCCTCCCCCACACCTCACTGGATGTGGCAGGTTAAGGAGGGTCTTGGTTGTCAGCATAATCCTTCCTGGTATAAAGCAACCTCTGGCGGCGCTAATACAGGTTGACGTGCAGGTTGAAACCCTCAGTACCTGAACGGCGTTAAAGCAGCGCTTAGAGCAGATTTTTGGAGCAGGTCACCATCGTTTATCATTTCTTTACCTTCTTTTAGTGCCAGGTCTTGGCGTCGGAGGCTATCCTCATTCTGATAAGAAAAGCACTCAGCCCAGAGCAGTTATCTGAGCGTGAAATGAATGTAGGCCCCTGCTCGTAATGGCCCGTTTCTGTCCTGCAGAACACCGTGTTGGGTTAACGGATGAGAGCAGTGTGTCGGGCGAATGGGGGTCAACTCGCTCGGGGTGAGGCAGGTTACAGCGCCGATCGTGTTCAGGTTCTGGGACTGACGTTGGGCTGTCATGTTCAGCCTGACTGCGTTCATGATCCACATGCCAGCTGAGAGTTTGGATATTGAGATGGGGGAGTTGACCCAATTGTCTTCACGTCTTGGTCGCTGCTCCTGCGAAACCTACACGAGTGATCGTTGGATGAAACACTGGGGCCAAATGGTGGCATGAAGCCCTTCCAGGTTTGTGAGCTTCCTTCTGAGAAGACGAGAGATTCCACTCTACCAGGCTTTCCTGATCTTGTCCAAAATCTGCTTGTCCTCCACAGAACGGTTCGACCACCACTGTCCCTGGGTGGGCAACTGCGTGGGCAGGAGGAACTACCGCTTCTTCTACATGTTCATCCTCTCGCTGTCCTTCCTCACAATTTTCATCTTCGCCTTCGTCATCACCCACGTCATCCTGCGTAAGTAGCCGCTCGACTGGTCGACAGACATTAAGTGGGTCTTGTGATGCGTTTGGTCCATGTACCTATATATACGAAATGAGGACAAAAGTGTATGTTAGGTAGGAATTTTTGGGGGGGGTCTGGAGTGAGCCCACTCAGTTCCATTAGTTATTTGTAGTGCCCCTCCCAACATGGTTCCCCTAAAGCACCCATATGTTAACTGAAGGTTGTAGGTTCAAATCCCAGTTACCTCTTGTCTCCCTGAGCCATGATACTTAACCCCAGTTCCAACCGAATCTACAGCTGTATCATTTCATCCTTGGGCCTCTCTCCCGGGAGGTCGTGGGGGGGTGAGCGACCTTTATTTTGCGTCCTCATGTCAGCATTTGTTTATCTTCCCGGTCCTGGTAACCTTTTGGGCAATTACGGCATTAATAAATTCGTCTAATGTAGCGCGCCGTCTGGCCTGTTGCCATGGCTCCTGGTTTTGGGGTAATATCAGGTCTGCCCCTCACCTCTTCCCCTCTGTGGTGTGTAAAGAAGGGATGCGTGCGGGAAGTAGAGGGTCCTAAGTCATTGGTACTTCACCCTCTTACGGGGGCCTTTTCGTCTCCATGTGGCCACTGTAAAATGATGTAGTGAGAGTCCCGGGCCCAGGCAACAGGCTAGAGTGTGTGTTTGAATTTTGACATTGTCCTCTCCTCTTCTGCAGGGTCCCAAAGCATGGGCTTCCTCAGTGCCCTCAAGGACAGCCCTGCCAGATATCCTTGTCCAGCTTGTGGAACTGTGTGTCTGTGTCCATCCAAATCAGGCACTCACCAGGCTACCTTTGGGGCCACCACAGACCCCAGGTTCCCCTCATATCACATCCTCCCTTGGGGGCCTGCGCCCCTATACTGTTCTCTATGTTCCTGCTGAGTCAGGAAAGACGTGCACTGTCACACAGTGTCCCTTCAAAGTGGACAGCTTCCTTGAGGGGCTGCTCCAGTCTCTGTCCTCGGGACTGTATACTGTTCCATTGGATCACTTTATTTTTTAAATAAACATATTGCAGTTTGAATTAGATGTAATTTCGCTTTCTCAAATTTATCCCTGCTTAAGACTTTTCATAGTAAGATGGTCGACTCGTTTTATCTTGAACCTGGAAAACGCGACATGATCCGGTGTTTCCCAGCCCCTCAGCCATTTCCTTCCTCCTCCGCCCAAAGATGTGCTTGTGTTTTGTCGGCGGCCATCGTTTCACCCCCCAGCGCTGACTGGAAGTGCTGCAAAGGTCTGCTGTTTTGAGGCGGGTCACTGACTCGCAGGCGTTCACTCACAGCGCTCATTTTTATCTCTTATGTTTCTTTACCCCTGCATTTTTCATTTTTTGTGCTTATTTATACCTTTTTTTGGGGGGGGGGTTGAGATTGACTACCCAAGAAACGTTCCGAAATTAGATGTTCCAGCAATTTCCTGTGCAGCCCCTGCCGATGTTCTTAAGGACATGAATAGGAGCCCTCCTCAACAGAAAATTACCCTCCCCCCAATGATGCTGTTAGACAACCATGTGATTCCACCCTCCTGCTGCTGTCTTCGCTCGACAAGAGCCAGTTTTGTTGACTATCATAGAAGCATCACATCTGTAGATATGTCGTCTGTCTGGTGCATGATGCCTTTAAGAGGTGACAGCAGGTGACTAGGCATGCAGGGTAGCAGCTGCGTCTGTCTGTCTGCGTTTGTATGTATGTCTGTCTGTCTGCGTTTGTATGTCTCTGTCTGTGTCTGTCTGTCTGCGTTTGTATGTCTCTGTCTGTGTCTGTCTGTCTGCGTTTGTATGTCTCTGCCTGTGTCTGGGTGTTTGTGTGTCTGCTTGGGTGAGTGTCTTCTGCTCCCTTGTATTTTGGAATCTCTCCCAGTTTGCGCGTCTGTTCCTCCGTGCCTTCCCTGTTGACGCGTCCTTGACTCTGCAGTACCGTGTTGGAGGTGGTGGTCTGCTTCTTCTCCGTGTGGTCCATCGTGGGCCTGTCTGGATTCCACACCTACCTGATAAGCTCCAATCAGACCACGAACGAAGACGTGAGTGCCACCCGGTGTTCTCTGGTCAAATTACGGGTTCCTAGTACAGCGAGGGCTGTGTGTTAATCTGTAATGTAAATCTGTAATTACAGGGTTAAAAAGGTACCCACAAGGCTCACAAGTTTTTTTTTTTTATTATTCAAACTGTATTCAGCTGTATTGTAATTACATATGACCATTTTAAAAAAATTTAGTGCTTTTTGTGACTAATATTAGTGTGACTGAAAAATAAGTACTGGTAGTCCTTTTGTATTATCCCACAAACTGAATTCTATGTAGCCTACATAGCCTCAATTGATTTTTCTCTCTCCTGACCCCCCTCCCAGATTAAGGGATCATGGTCATCAAAACGGGGCAAGGACAACTATAATCCTTACAGCTATGGAAACATCTTCAGTAACTGCTGTGCTGCTCTTTGTGGTCCACTGCCGCCCAGGTAATTCTCGCAGCTGGGTGACCTGTAGGAGGCGCCAGTGGGCCATTCTTCCCCTCCAGTGTCGACATGTACAGACGAGTTCACAGACAGGTCACTGTCAGTTTGCTGATGCTGTGGGAACTGAGCTTGACCAATCAGCATCATTAATAATGGCTCAGCGTGTTCTTAGTGAGCCAATTAACTGGGGTGCCTGAGCAATAGCGGGTGGGTGTGGGTTTGTTTTCTAAATCGAGGAGCCCAAACAGCCTTACAGTGCCCCTGTAGACGGAGCCTTCGTGGAGAATCATCGCATAAGTGAACGTGTGAAGCACTTAACGCTGCACAGGCAGTGATTGGGTGTCGCTGACATCATCAACCCACAGGTCATTTCTCACGTTTTCCTTGAAAAAGAAACAAAATGCTGAGTCTCCCCACGGCCGAACGTGCCTGGTGTTTATGTGCTTTCTGCGCGTACAGTTTGGCTGTCCTGAGAGACTATCAGGTGACCCTCCCCCGGGAGTAAAACTATACTCACAGCGCTCAGGTAGCCGAACAAGTGCCCCCGTTTCTGGCCGTTTTCTCAAGCGCCTCACCGTGGGAACACTGGGAGCACTGTGGGACTTAAAGGGTCATTAATGATCATTAACACGTGCAGGTGGGTCGTATGATGCTGGTATGCATGATCTCACTCCAGTTTGTAAAACGAGACGCACGCACGCACGCACACACCCTGTACTCGTATCTTTCTGGGGACCATCTGTTCATTTGTATTGGAAAAACCAAAATCCAAAAATGCCGACCTTAACCCCCACCCAGCCCTAACTTAACCATAAAACCATTTTTAGTTTTTTTGAATATCCTTATGGCAACCAGAAACAGGGTCCCCACAATGTCAAAATAAGATTTTTATCACGTCGATGCAATGTATACCTGAACCACACACACAGGCACTAGAGGTGGATGTCTTGGGCCGTGATTGGCCGTTCTGTTTTTTTTTGATGCCTGAGCTTGTAGTTCTAATGGCTGTGACCTCGATCCCCTCTGTTTCCCCAGCCTAATCAACAGGAGGGGCTTCGTCCAGCCAGACACGCCCCAGCCCACCCCTCCGACCAATGGGATCACCATGTACGGGGCCACGCAGTCGCAGAGCCATATGGTGAGTTATGCTCCTCCCTCCTGCTGTGGACCAGCATACCGACACTGGGGCCGCCTCAACCCCCAAGATGCCCAGTGGCATTTCTTCTTTTGACTCCCTCACCCCCATTTGTGTGTCCGTTTCCTGTGCTGTAATTGGTCCGCGTTGAGACTGCATGCCCGCTTAACCTGGAATCCTTATGCTAAAACCTTCGCTCCCTGTTGCCCTTCACCGATGCCCCCTGTGCAGCCTGTCCCCAAAAGTAAACAAACCCGTCGGACTGACGCGGTCACGTATGTCTAGATAAGCCAGCCATAAGTGAAGGGGCTTGTCTGCTCGAGGTCGGCCGGGTTATTCGCATATCCGCTGCGTTTGTGCCCTGATGGAGAGCGATGTAGGCGGGCAAAGACGTGTGGCGCTCTGCTGTACCACTGTGACCTTGGGATCGCATGCAACAAATGTTACTTTCTGTTTGGCTGGTAGGTGGCTATTAACCCTGTGTAACTCGGGTCAGCTATGAACTCCTCAGTCTGCCTGTGCATCGTCCATTAATTCTATATAAGGGGCCATCTTGGAGGGTGGTTCTCTTACTACTCAGCGTGAGAAACGCGAGGTGTGGCGTGTGAACTGATTTGAAATGCGTGTGAGCTCTGATTTTACTTACTGTAAAACCTGTGACATGCTTATACCTCATAAATAAGTCTGGCCAGCAGATCGATCTTTCATTTTCCCCATAATAAAAAAAGATGTATCGTTGTCCTGCTAATAAGCTCTGGCACGTTTCACCGCCGGCACCGACGGGAGACGCAGGCAAAAGCTATTCAGTCTTACTGAGGTACAAAAATAATACCATCTGCTCTCTATTTTCTGCTTTTCTGCGTAGCTTCCATGTTTGCGCCGGTGCTTGTGGTCAAGCAAACAGCAAGTTTATCACTGCAAGCAGCAAGTTTATCACTGCAAACAGCAATTTATCACTGCAAGCAGCAAGTTTATCACTGCAAGCACCTCCTCAGTAGTGCCTCCGAGGCACTGAATCGGAGTCCCAATGATCTCGCTCACACACACATGCATACACATACACACCAGTTCTCACTCTCTCTGGGTGTTTCACATGATACATGACAATGTGGTCAGCCGCTGTATGGGGGGGCATATTTGCAAGCCGCCCTGGTGCGCCTGGTTATAAAATTATCACACTGTCTCCAAAAATGGTCGCAGCCTGAAATCCTGCGGAACCACACTTTTGATTTTGATTTTCTTCTACACCACGCGACACACACACACGAGCCAGTGCAATGGATTGTCTCTGGGCATACGTTTTAATTTTTGGCCTCTGACATGTTCGTGTAACGTTACGTTAGACAGCCGATCTCCTTATGTGTGCTTATTAGCTCACAGATGCTAAGATTTACCGTTTGGATATTGGAATTTGGCTCCGAAACACAATTAATTTTTCGGTCCTCTATAGTATTGGAGCATTGTGATCGGTACCCAGCCCGAGTCTGAGGGCTGAACCAGGTATGACGTCACATTGGTGGGGGGGGGCGTTTTATTTGTCACTCATTTAAAATGTTTTCACAATGTTCTGCATGCCGCATTCCCCTAGACCACTCACCATGGCAACCGCTTCCACATGACCGCGGCTCTGATTCGTCGGTCTGACGCGTAACTAAGGGAAACGTGACACCTCTCTGTGGGTGGGGGCGTGGTGACTGTAAATAATGGTGACAGTAGTGCATTCCCATTGCTGGGCACCATGACCTTCAGCCACAGTAAGCTCTGGCACCCTCTTTAAGAATAACACCCTGTCTTAGCATCTTACGGTGTGGCTTATGTGTGTTACAATCCCTCAAAGCTCGCTCGGATTTAACAGGGGCAGGAGAAGCTCGGGGCTCAGATAAGGCTCCGAATGTTCCGCACGCGTCTGTTCGAGGGCAGCAGAGGAGCGTCAGTGACAGTGTCTCGGCCCGCGGGGGCTAATTGAATTGCGTTTGCCTCGTTAACTCCGCCACCATGTCCTTACACGGTCCTGAAAATCGCCTTTGTTCAGAGACCTGGCACCAGCCCCTGCGCTGCTGTGCTGCGGCGTATTTCATTCACGCGCTATAGCTCCGTGCAGTCGTACGCGGCCTTCCAAGGTCGTCGTGGTTACCAGCCATGCCAGCTTTCATTGGCCAAGTCTGAGGGGGTAGCTGACAATTGAGCTGGACAGACGTGCGAGCTGGCGGATGAGTAAGCGTGCAGTCACACCGCCGTGGACTCCGCTGCCGTGCGCGCGGGTGTTCATCGCCCCTGCTCTTGTCTGCCCCCTAGTGGCACGATGAGTAATTGACACTCCAGCCTCTCCTGCCCATCTCGCTCATCCTCATGTCGGCCTGCTGAAGTCCCGTCAAACTTCTGGTTTTATTTCTTTCCTCCCATCTCCCCTTATGGTGCATTAATTTTAATTGTAGCAATGTGTGAATTTTTGGATTTTGAATAAGGTTTTTGTATTTTGAAACGTAGGATTCCATTGCTGTTTTCCAGACAGGCCTTGTGTAATCGAGTAACATCCTTTAATGGGAAGATTCTGTCTTGCTGACTGGCTGATTTGTGCCACATCTCTATAAGGTTGACTCTACTTGAATGTTTTTGGCTGTTGGCATTTTAACTGGTTACTAACCACTTTTTTCCCTTTCTCTTCCTTCATTTGCCCCCCCTCCTCTGCCCCTGGTTCTTCTTACCCCCGTCCTTGTCTTGCATACCCTAACCCCATCATGCACCCCAACCCCGCCTTCAGTGTGACCAAGACCAGTGCATTCAGAGCACCAAATTCGTTTTGCAGGCCGCTGCCACGCCCTTGCTGCAGAGCGAGCCCGTCGTCATGGGCGACGAGCCCTCGCTGCCGGGCCGGACCTCGCTGGGCACGGCATGCGCCGCGCTGCCCTTGGCGCAGCCCACACCCCCGACCTCCACGCCCAGCCTGAGCTGTGACACAGACATGCTCTCCCTGCGTGGCGACCACGTGCCCGAGGCCCACCACCACTACCTGACCCCGGAGGAGGCACCGTCGCCCCCTGGCATGCTGCCCTGTGGCAGCCCGCTGGGTCACAGCCACACCATGCCCTTCTACAACCCCGCCAGCCAGGACTCCCTGCACGAGGACTCCGTCCGGGGGTTGGTGAAGCTCAGCTCCGTCTAGCCTGCCGTCGCCTCCATCCACCCCGTGCCACGCCCAAATCAACCCCCCCCCCACCTTGCCAAAGCCCCATCTCAACAGACTGAGCCTCACTCGGCCAATACACTGCCAGTCCTCCCAGTCACACGGGTGGGGTGGGAATGTCAGTGGGTCAGCTGACCCTAAACTCGCCCCTCCCACATCTGCAGGGACCGGGATGGCGGTCCTGGGTTCCCAGGAAGGCGGGTGAAAGTGGTGATACCGACTGTGGACAGCAAGTGGCGCTGTACCCTGTGAGCAGTGGTCAGAAGTGTAAAGTGACGCCATGCTGCGCCCCCTCCCAAACGCTCCTTTTCTGTGATGGATCTGGTGATGCTCTTTTATAACCCCCCCATGGCCGTTCTTTGGTTTTGTATCTTCTTTGTTTTTTTTGACAAATGATGCCCTTCGCCTTTTCTTGCTGCGATTCCTCGTGGAGTGTCAAAGGTGATTCCGATAACTGCCGATACTGTGTTGTGTTGCATATCCCTTAACCTGCCCCCCCCATCTTTAATCGCGATATGGTATTGTTGTGTGCCATACCGGGACTGTGACCCACCCATACACACTTGTTATATTTCTTGTGGATATTAATAAAAAACCACAACTTTTTATTGCCAAACTACTCCGGTGGCATTGTGGAGTCTCTGAATTAAAATGTCATCTGGCCCTCGTGACTGACCGGGGTTGAACCCAGCCGGCCGGTTACGGAGGCGGGGCCGGTTACGGAGGCGGGGCCGGTTACGGAGGCGGGGCCGGTTACGGAGTCGGACCGCGCTTGGGAGATTATGCTCTTGGGCTTTGTCTTGGAGCACCGGAAATGTTCCGCTGCAGCTGTCATCAGTCGGTGGCAGGTCGTGCCGCGTATTTTGGTCTGTATGCTGCACTCGGGTGGGTTTGTTTCTGAAACCCACTCATAATGTCACACCCCCCCCAGTGTAATGACTGTCTCTGGCCAGCAGGGGGCACAGCACAAATGCATGGTTTGAGTGGTGTTAAATGCTGCCACAGACCAAACTAATGCATTATTTTAAACCAGTTGCATTTCTATGGAGGGTGTTCTCCTATTTTAAATTATACTGTAAATGATCATTTAAATGACACTTTATAAATAATTGTTTAAATGACCATTTAAATTTTTATTTAAATCATTTAAATGACATTTATTTATTGAATGTTATCACACAACACCCCACACACATTTCGTCACAAGTCATACTGAATCGGTTATGTTTTTTATATTGAAGTTAATGAAGGGTAACAGTCTGTCTTTGTGTAATGTAGATGCAGGGTTACCTAAAGGAGTGATCTCTGGTATTAAAACAGCATGGAAATGTTTGCGATTTTAAGGGAGAGATGGGTGATGGCAGATTGAGGTCAGTGAACTTCCTGCTCTTTGTCAGGTTTCCCCGTGGCTGACCAAATTTTGCGTGTAGAAGCATGTTTTTACAAATTCCAAGGGCTGTTTTTATTTTACCAAAAGCCCCAGTTTGCATATTGATTATTTGTTGAATTTTATGTAAATAAACGTTTTTTTTGCTTAACTTATCACTTCATATCAATTCATCTGGTCACGAACCAATGCCGTGTCCTCATGCCCTTGTGCCTTTTGTGTTTTTGCTGTTATGCTTGCAGTTGCTTTTCTTCACCTGTAGATGGTGACCAACTCTGCTTAATGAGACTGACGTATCCCAAAAAGCATGGCATTCATGCAGTTTTAGTGCTGAAGGAATTGGCTTACAACTATAATTCATGAGCTGCACCTTAAATGTGTGTCCATGTCTGGGTTATTGGTAAGACCCCCTCATATGTGAGTGTTGTGTAGAATCTTGAAGGCCATCCCTTAGAACTGCTATGGTTCTGTCCCATTGTGGACATGCCTGGGTGAACCTGATCATCTCCGTCCACCTGTTTGGGACCACAGTCTTTGTTGGCTGCGGATAGGACCATGGAGGAGACCTTGATTAGCTCCAGCACAGGCGGAATGGTCCACCTTGAAGGCAGCCTTCACTGTCCCACAGCAACTGGACGTGAGATCCTCCTGTCAGTGGCCTCTTAGCCTATGGAAAGCCCCTCATTTTCTGACGCATCACATGGAATCCCAGGACCGGAGTCCTCTGGGGCTAGGTCGACCTTCAGGAGATCAAGAAGCAGAGAGCCAAAGGTACTTAAATTACAAAGTGAAATCTAGTACAGAAAATCGGCTTCCCAGTCCCATCTGGGGAAGCCCACTAACTGGTGTGTTTTATAACCTTCATCTAAAATCTGATCATATATCATTGTGATTTTATACAATTATAATATTATTCGGGGTACTTTTTAGTACAATTTCTGCAATTGTGGGTGGAGTGGTGACTAAGGCTAGGGATCGGTGCCAGCAATCGGAAGGTTGCTGGTTCGAATCCCGTGAATGCTAGGAGTGATTCTACTTTGTTGGGCCCTTGGGCAAGCAGTTGCTTTGTCCTGATTATGACGTTAATCTGCATCCAGCCCTGCAAGCAGGGCCTCCAACTTACAGGGAAAATTTGGGGGTTGGTGGCAGGATTGACACTCAAGCTAACGGAAAAAAGTTCGTAGTTCCATTCGGACTTGTGGAGGTATCACCCGCCGCGTGACTGCACTCGGGTTCTCATCACTGAGGTAGTTTGTCGTGTGGCGTAATCAGTGTGCGCTCCTCAACTCTTCCATCTGCATACCTGTTTGACTGAACTGGCTTTCATCGCCAATTTAATAGTTCCGCTGGTATGGATGCCAGTGTACACAGTGGGGGTTTTTCCCAGAAATGCCACTGTAAACACAAGTTTGACATCATTACAGAGGTTTCTTGTCATCTTTGGAAATCGAGACCCTAACCCCGACTGAAGTTCTTGGCATTGTTTCTGCGGTGTGACGAAGGTTGGATTTGCAGTGTGTCGGACAATGAAACCCAAATTTTCCCTTCATGGGGGTATCGATTCTTGAAGTTTTCCAGAGCGTGTTTATAATGTAACGGACAAAACGAGCTCCTGGGGCCAGTGGTCTTCCCAGTAAACCCAGTTTAATTGCCTCCAGACTGTTACTCACTGCCAGCTGTAGACTGGTCACCAGTTCTTGTTTTGCCGCTGAGCTTTATTGCCAAACCATGCGAAGTCCGCATTGTGGGAGATTAACTGGGGAAAACAAATTGTTTCTGCTAAAGTTGTATCTTAGCATTTCTGTCACAAAGATCACAAATATTTTCCGTTCATACGTTCTCTTACCTTACCTGGACCCCTGCCCTTGAAAAACAGTGAAATCGGGGACTTGTACGTGGTTGGTGTGGTAAGTGTTAAGGCATGAATAACAAATTCATAATGTCAAAAATCAAGAAAAGGTTTTAAAAATTAAAATCCATTTAATGTTTGTGTAAGACCCTTGCTTGTAAAAAGTACTGTGTTTCCGAGCCAATTTAATAATGTTTTGATTGGCAAGATGAACTTCAGGGACTCGGAGCTCAGGATTTCATCTGTCAGAATGACCGTAGTCAACTGGACGCAAGTATGCAAAACAGGTTTTTATGAGTGCGAGTTGTAAAAATCTAATGAAAGGGCTCCCAGTGTCGGGTGCGGGGCAGGGCACTAGGGAGACTCCAAGTTAACTGTAGGTGTGGTGTGTTGACCTTTGACCTTTCTGTGCTTATCCACATGAACCACTGGGCAGCTCAGTTAACAGTACTGTGTCCGTATATTGCAGTTCAGCAAAGTGCTCCGTTTGGTTATGGAATAATGGTGGAGCAGTCAAATCATTATGTGAATTCGCATAACATTGATAAAAGAGGTTAATACCTGTTGGTTCACTGTCCTCCCCTCCCCCTCCAGTGAATAGATCGTTCCACAGACAGAAAAAGCCTAGAGACTGTCTCTACGACTGCGGGGGCTCTGCCCCTTTCTGTGCCGTCTGTGACACGTGTGAAAGCTCTGAATACAACCAGCAGTCCGATTACGTTTAACCCCCTGACCTCCAACTCAGTAGTGAAGGAGCTTGGGAGAATAGGGGGGTGCAATTTTATCTGCAAGTAGACGTCTGACTTTCACCCCAGCTGCGCTCCTCAGGGCTGTGAGCGAGGTAACTATGGCAACACTCTGGCAGGGACGACTGCGTGAGTTCTGGGATTTGCTCATTGCTTGATCTGCCCACAGGTTTGCGCTGTACGGAATGGCTGCCGTTATCCACGGGCTAGAGAGGGGGGACGTATCTGCATGCTGTCACGACAGAGACATATAGCAGGAACTCAGAATACAGCTGAAGTCAGGAAGAAAAGCTCATTAGCTTATGAGCACAAATCTCCATGCATGTCCCTTATTTTCTCCACAATCTTACAGCCCCCTAGTGGTGCATGTGAGGAAGGTAGACAGGCTGCTATTTCGCTTGATATAACTGGTTGGTTGGTCCCGTCCTGCGTAGAGTGACTCTCGTCCTCCTCTTGCCAGTGAAATGTGCCGTAATTATAATAATCCAGCATCAGTCCCTGTTGGGCCCAGGTCCTCAGCCGTGCTCTGCCTGCGGGTTTTTGGATGGGTCGTCCGGTACCAAGCCCGCTCACCAGCCGGCCCCGAGGGTGGCATTCGGCAGCTTCAGACAAGACCACATCCTGACCTCATGCTGACTAATCGATAGAGGAAATCTGTTGTTTAAATAAGAGTCACGAAAGCCACATTTTTAGTTGTTTGCCCAAGATGGAACAGATCTTTATACAACTCTGGAAAAATTGAGACCACTGTATTTTTTTAAACAAATCTACATATTAAAATCCTGGTTTAACTCTGCTGGCAGAAGGCTACACTCTGAGGCAGGCTGCTTCCAGGTTCAAAATGTATAAAACAGCAGTTCACAAGAATAAGGTGAAGCAGGGGACACTGAGAATGGGCCGAAACCCGCCGGGTAGAGGGCAGAAGCGACTTCCTAATGCCAGAGATGACCGTATAGTTATCCGAATGTGTCTCATGAATCGTAAGGTGACATCAAGTGACCTTCAAAATGAATGCAAAGCATTAAGTGCAGGTGTGAGGTGCACTGTGAGGACAGTTCATGTCAGGCTCCTAGAAGCAGGACCGAAGTCCCATAAAGCGAGGAAGAAGACCTTCATTAGGGAGAACCAGAGAAGAACTAGGCTGCAGTTTGCAAAGATACACATATTATTCACAGACACACACCCATAAATTGAGAAATGAGTGAAACAAAAAATTGTGCTGTGGTCTCAATTTTTTTCCACGGCTGTACATGAGAAGCCTCCTTTTAGCCTTATATGGAGAGTAAGGACCCCGGCCGCCTCTAACATGCCGGCCCTTAGCAGAGTTATCACGCTACTTCCAGCCCAACAGGAAGTAAGTGTTGATCTGCAAAAAAAAGACGAGGCCTGCTGAGCAGCTGTGCCTCGCCTTACTTGGAGACCAGGGAGCGAAGTGAAACGTTTCGCCGAAAAGGGGTGAACGCACCGCACTGGTATTTTTACAAGGGTGGTCGAATTCCCTGCTGCTCTTTTGAACTGGGACAGCTCTGATTGGTTTACAGAGGGAGAGGGGCTCCCACCAATCACACGGACAGCTCAGAGACCATGTTTAAATCAGGGCTGAGTTCAGCTGCTTTCTGGGAAACCAGCAAAAGATTGGGGTTGCAGTGCGTTTTGGCCACAGCCACAGGTCAAGATCCAACCACGGACTGTTCATCACAAGCAGGATGTGGTCATACATGATTCCCACTGGCTGGATGGAGAATTTTAGAACTGCAAACAGAAACGTCGCCTTTGTTCAAGATCCAGTTGATTGCGTGAGAGTAATTGAATGACAATGATTCTGTCTGTATCTCCAGACCAACACGCACTCACGCACACTTAAACAGTGGAATATTTTCTGAATATTTAAATAGCGTCGTTTACAAAATAACTGAAGGAAGGCAGAGCCGTGATTTTTCATTTGCCATCGGGTTTCTTATAACCACCGCCCCCAACATAATGGTGGTTTAAATTTAGAACGTGAATAAATTGCTCGGAATGTAGAAAAACTCACAAGTTTGTCTGAAAAGGCGATGCAGGATCTTAAGTAGGGTGTCTGGATCGCATGTGGCACAGTTTTCTGGTTGAAAAAATCCACTGGAAGTTCTGTTGTACGTTGAGGGAGACTCACCCAAATGTTTCCTATTTCACACGCCTTCGGGACGGATTTCAGTGTGTATCTGTTTTCCGGTCGTGGGAACAGACACCCCTCTCCCTGCCTGGAAGATCTACTAAGAGGCCAGCGAGCCGTTAAAAAATGTCTTACACTCATATCCGAATTGATCTGCCGTATCGATACAGCTGCCAAAGCTATGGGAAGATTGAAAAAGCCCATGCGAGGAAAATCACAAAAATGTTACTGCGATGCAGCCCGGGCTGCCCACGCCTTCCGCCCAGAGATTTATTTTAAGCATTAGAAAACAATCCGAAGCCATCAGTGTTTTGCTAAGTCTCTGGATTTTTGGAAGTAGCCCTCAGCTGCTGCCTCTGAACGCTCGATTTCATATCCAGATGTGTACAGTCCTCCCGGGATACGCAACAGTATCACTGAGAAAGGTTCTTGTTCAAAAGCGCGAGGAGTACGAATTTGGTGTTGCTTAGAATTTTTTCAAAATTTGGATCTGACATTTGAAACAGAAGATGACAAAAAAAAAATCTCATGAACATTTGCGCTATCGTTGGTAGCTTGGAACGCACCATGCAGTTTCGCTGCATGAAAAATAAACCTTTCCGCTGTCTCTTTGGGTAAATTAAATCTAATATCAGTACCAAGTAACAGGGGCTTCATCGTGGGCCCTGAGGTGAGGTCATGTTTCCACCATGCATGGCCTGACATTGGTAGTGGAATAATTCCTGCAAATTCAGTGTGCGTAATAGGTGACAGCACCGCATTTTATTGATATTAGTGAAGATGAATGTCACATTATATATTGTAACAGGAACAGCAATAGTTTTCGAATAAAAAATATTAACTGTATACAGGGCAACCACAAAATCGCCCTATAATGCGAGGTGACGTCACGCCTCTGGCCCAGTAGGTAAAGTAGGCGTAGTACAAGCGAAATGATCCCACCAATCCCGCACTGAGTGAGGTTAGACCCGCCCACCTTATTAACATACAGAGATAGAAATGTAGAATAAACAAATAAGCTAATTATGCCATTTTTCATTAACAAAATGTTTATATGTATGCATTTATTTATATATTTCATTATTAATTTGTGCACTTATTTATTTACATCCATGTCATGTGTAGTCCTCCACAGATTTACCCGTCCTCCCCAGTATTAATATGAAACCTACACCCCTGGGACAGATGAACAGAGGAGGTTTTGTAAACTCTGGACAGTCAAGCACTGGCAGTACTAGGTGGTACCTGCCTGCGTTAGGTGGGTTGAGTGCCATATGCAGCCCGGATCGGTGTTTCCGGACCTTTGGTGTTGTGAGGATGGTGTGAACGTCTTTGTGCATCGCGTCCCCAGAATATATTAAGCAAACAGTACGGGGGGTGCACTTGGTGTCCCAGTAAGGCTTGTTCCAGAGGGCTTTTTGTGCCCCAGAACGGGTCAAACAAAGGCTTTGTCAAGGATGTCCTGGAAGCTCCTACCCGAGGGATGGAATGTTCCTCGCTTGTATGGCCCAAAGGATACAGAGCAGTCACTCACTGGCAGGTGGGTTATACATGCTGGTTTGGTGCCTGGACCTCATCCCCCCTCCCTCACCCCCTCCGTCAGCCACCTTAGCAAAGGCCATTAAGCTAGAAACAGGTGGACAAACAGCTTTGCTACTCGAATAAGGTTTCTCAATTGATTACACTATCTTTGTCGAAATCGTGCCATTATTGCTGTAGATCTTCGTGTTCCAGTAGGTTTATCGGACTTTTTTTTCTTTGCATGATTATATTGAGTTTTCAATTCATGCTACATGCAACATGACGTAATCTTCTTTTAAATGAATATATCTCTGAGTGTTTACCTGTCATGCATTTTGATACCGGTCCCTTGTTTGCCATATTTTACCGGCTATTTACTGAAACATTACTGCGGTTCCACAGGTTATTAGAAATAAATGTCACCGGATTTTACAATCCAGGCTATTAATCATTGTCCAGGCGCGTTAGTTTTCTGTACGTCGCATTGAATAAATGTAATGAACACTCTTTGCAAACAGATAACGGGGGGGCTAATGGTAGGGTTTTGTGTGCGAACAGGAGCATTATAATTATGGTAACAAAAGACTACAAATGTAATATTAGAGTCGGAGCGATGGACCTGGGGAGGTGCTGCACGGTGGTTATGTAACGGGCTTTTTCCAGCTGCACACTGTTGTAGTGACTCGATCCTTTAGGAGGTCCGAAATCAGGAGACTTGCTTCGGAATGCTGCAGGAAATTCCCAGCACCCTCGCCACGAGTCCGGCACAGATGCATGCAGCATGCAAGCATGCAAACAACGCGCTTTCTCCCCTTGGCTGGATCTCCAGCTGCCTGCAACTGCCGGCACGACCGTCGCAAAGTTATTTTCTTACTGCATAGCAGACAATTAAGGAAATAGGAATTTCTAACACCTGCACTGGCGAAGAGTTATTCTGCGTGTAATTCGCCCGTCGCGATGCGAAGCGGCGTATGGAGGAGCGCAGCTTCGCGGCCAGACTCGTCCCCCGTGTTGCTGTAAACAGTGGGACACGGGAAAACTTGAACACATGTAAGACTTTTTAATATTGATAATAATATTAACGGACAGCATGGTTTGCTCTTAATTTTTTTTAACGAGGGCAGCGGCATGGGAAGCGTGGGTAGCCGCGGGAAAAAGGTGGCACCTGCGTCTCCGGAAGAGGCGAGTGCCGACGGGGAGCAGCGTGATCGCAGCGGGGCCGGCGGCTCCATAAAGCCGCCCAAAATGCAGAATGTGACTGAGCTGAGCAGGTCCCGGGACGGAGCCCCACCGGCCTGCCACAGCCAAGGACTGTCCGCTGACGACTATGACGTCATGGACGCGGAATTGGACGGCGCGCTGGCGGAGTACGACGGTACAAGAGTCGGTGCCGGTGAGATCTCCCGGAAGGGCGGCTTCTGTCATCCCGGACGCCAGTACAAGGGAAGCGGCTTCAGATCCGTTTATAACTCAGAACTTTCTAAAGAAACTCCGCGTCCTTGTGACGTGGATCGCAGGGTCGATTTCAAGAAAGATTATTATACTAAACATACCAAACCTGCGCTTAGTTTTCCAGATAGACCTACTTGTCCTGGCGGATTACGGGAAAAGGTAATTTTTTATCATTATTCTTTTCTTTCGTCTTCTTTTTTTAGGTAACATTAGGTAAAATATAGGCCTACATAAAATCTTACAGTGATTGTAACTGGAGACTAAAGGTGTTTGAACTGTTTGAAAGTGATCTTCAAATTCCTGTCGTCTAAAAATGCACGAATCGCGACAAATTTAAAGAAATTATAAAACGCTTAAGGGTTTCAGTAGGAAAAATAACACAAAACACTAATGATATTCCCTGCTTATTAACTTGCACTTCCCATTTGTAGACTATACAGTTTTGAACCCTCCCACTCCTTAACGCCATCCATCGCAACTCCAGCACTTTGTAAATTGTCTTTTGCGATTAAAATTAAAAAATGTTTTCGTAGTGTTTGTAAGAGCACCTTAATGGAGATAAACTCACAAGCAGCACAGAAAAATCGCGCATCTTTTGAGACCTATGGGTGTGAGGAAACGGGAATGGAAGGTTCAGCTTTTTAATAATATGTTCGAAATGCAGTTTGTGATTTCAAATGCAAATAGCTGGTTAAACAAATATGTTTAAACACAATATAGGCCTAGGCCTATCCACAGTCCTGTTAATCATGCTGTTGTTTTAAAAGTAAAATGTCTTTGCAGGACAGTTTCCAGGATCGCTCACTCACCAAGGAGACAGCCTCGTAAGTACGCCTTTAATTATTTAGCTTTCCTGCCCAAAAGTACGTTGTGACAAGTCGGGCAATATCAAATTAACAGTATGCATATTTCAATACGTAGCAGTCTTTTTACGATGGATAATGCCTGTGATGCGCTGTTTCAGAAGGAAAAAAACACGCCCATTGTTAGAAACGTAATATGCTCAAATATTTAGAGACAGATAAATCTTAGTGTTAAGTTTACGGTATCCTTTCTATCAACGAGCCAAAAATGAGCTGACTCTCTTCCTGGAATTATTTCAGTACATTTTTTACATTTATGGTTAATTATAGTAATAATAATAAAATTCTATTCACATACTTCTTTTTTCTCATGAAATTGTTTACAAGTGTCATAAACAATCTAATGAAAGATTAAACCAATGTGTTAAAAGTATTGCGGTTAGTTAAAATGGATTTTGATTGGTTATTAAACACCTCTAAATTGGTGTGTTTCTGGAACAGGGTCCCTGGAACTTGTGAGATTACATCCATCCGGTATAACAGGTCAGAGGAGGACCTGATGGAGACCATTGAGAGAGAATTCAGCTGATGATGACCGCAGGGAGAGTCCGCTGTGCTGCTCACTCACACAAAAGAGAAGCTGTTTTTGGTACCCAGAGCTGAATTACAGGAACTGTTCTGTCACTTTAAATGACTATTATAAAATCTCCGCTTTGGTTTGGGGCAGCCATAACTACTCAGCTGTACAACCAGTTCACTGGATACAGCTGTTGCTAGACTGCACGTTATTTAAGAGGCAGTGCTGGTGCAGGTTTGCAGACGACTGCGTTTCTTTGGCCTCTTAGTCCCCCTAATTTACCGCCTATTCCTGTATTTCCAATCTGTCGAAGCCTAATGTGATGACAGAGCCCTGGCAGCATGTAACTTGACTGTGTCAGCCTGTAGGTCACTGCCAGCTGCCCAATGTCGAAAAATCAAGGTGAATGATGAAACAGAGTATATTAACGGCCAGTGGTTTCCGTGACTCATGTGTAATCACCACCAACCAGACCACAGCGATCTGTCGCCATTACCTTGGTGACCGGTTTCCCTGAGAATATTTTACGAGCCAGAGGGTAGCACTCTCTTGCTAACACTGTAAATGATTACTTACGTCCATGTGAGCTCTCATGCTCAGCTCACGGTCGTTTGTTTTTTAGGCATGGTGTGTTCTTAATGTCTGGGCTTTTTAATCCCCACTTTTTTAAAACTGAGGTCTGATTATACTGTAATAAAACTTATGTAACAGACTAAAACCGGCCTTTTATAAGGACGTTAACCTTAAATTCACCACACAGAAAAAAAATTTGGTCGCGAGGCGGAGTTGGTAATGTAAGCATTTTAAAACCAGCAAGCTCATATGCTGATCCACGATCAGATTTCCCAGCCGAGTCCTAGAATTAGCCCGTATAAACGGGTATTTGGTCTTCAAACGCTTAGAGCAAAACTAGTGAACACAAAACCAATCCAAGAAGCCAAACCACTGATGGTGAATTTAAAATTCACTGGCACATCCAAACAGATTCGTGCGATAGGCGTTGATTGGCGTAAATTGCAGAGTGCACTGCACGCTTAATAATAGTAAACTTAAACCTATACTTAATACAGGGTCGCCACTGAGCCGGTAAAAACTGGGTCGCGGTGCAAAAATGGTTGAGAACCACTGTTCTCGAGAAAGGATATTTCAACCCTTGCTTTCTTATATTTGGCGCAGATGTGTATTGGGGCGAGACAGGAATGTTTTTCTTGCTTACTCCCTAGTTTTATAAAATATGTCTGTATATTTAAGTCTCTTTTCCTGCCCAGAATTCCACAGCGGCACGCCCCCTTCCTGAAAGAGAATCTTTACGCTGCACTGGGGTTCTCTGTGGCTTCTTGCCAGGTGTTATGCCGAAAAACGCATCCCTGCCTTAGAATGCATGCCGATGTTCCGACGAGTTGAGCTTTTAAGTGTTTTTTGGGGATCAGGGGTTTTTTAGGGGTTAG
>JAOYFF010000030.1:102413-119704 GCA_025773925.1 Cryptomyrus ogoouensis
AGCACTACGGTAGCCTTACTCGACAAAGTAGCTCAACTCGTTTCAGATCAGCGACCAATCGGTCATTTAGAGACATGCATGCATTCTACGGCAGGGATGCCTTTTTCGGCATAACACCTGCATAGAAACCATCCCACGGCCCCCCCTGTTCTGAATGCGCGTTTATACTACCATCTTGTGGTAAACTCGGGCGTTACACTGCGCAAATAGTCTTGGGGGAAAGATAAGCTTCTGTGTCAGGTAAAGCAGGGTTTCTTCAGTTCTGGGGACTGTTTACTTGAAGAATTTCCGTAATTTTGGAAAATTAAGCTTTACTTTTTCCCCATTAAAATAAATAACAACCTGAAATTATCATTATGTCAATTAATTGAAAAGATATCGAGTTATTGCTTTAAATTTTTTCATTTAGTTGATCATTTCTAAATCGTACTGAATTAGTTTTTGAATGTAAATAAATTAATTGCTCAGGGCGATAAACAATTGAAAAGCCACCATCAGGTCATTATCAAGCTCTTTAATTCGACTCTGTCGTTTCTTCATATCCCATCTTAATCGAGGCAGCTTAATTGAGAGCTCAGCTGCGACACTGAGCATTTTAATGATTTTTATTGTCGGTGCTTAGTAGAGATATAGAAGAAACTCTTCTGGGTGGTGCTACAAAATCGGTGAGTAATACCACTTTTCTGGCGTATATTTTTTGCAGGGTTTTTGGCCCGAATGCCCGGTGAACTCGGGGGCAGCAATAAAGGCTCAATCTAAATTAACTGTAATCGTGTGACCATAGTCATGTGACAGATGAGCAAAATCCGTCTCATCCCCTCAATCAACCGAGTTCAAACTGAATACCTGTGGGTTGCTGAAAGGTTGTCACACCGGTTTCGGTGTGTAGCTGTGTAGCTGTGTAGCTTAATGCATAGGATTAATGGTATTTGTTCCGTTAAATACACAAACACCTGTATGTTCCACCGAAAAATAATTTAATAGTCATTCTGGTAAAACCAGTCCGCATTTGTTGCTAAGCCGTCTTGTGAATCGTACTACAAAACGGTCACGTGAATGTCTTTGTTAATTGTTTAATTGGTCCAGGTTTTCATTTGTCACATGCGAGGTATACAGTCAGATCATAACCGGTAGTGAAATGCAAGGTGGTCAACACCGCCATAATAAACGATGAAAGCAAAATAAGTCATTTAAAAGTAGGCCTAACAATATCATAAATAGTCATAAATAAGGACAGTTATACTGTACAAAAACTAGAAGACCAGAGATGTTCAACACAGGTCTAATAAAGTGTGAGGTGCATAAATAAGGGGAGAATATAAGTTCGAGGTGCCAATTAAGCATTAAGGGGTCTAAATTAGACTGTCTAATTGTAGAAGCTCCTTCTGAGCCGCTCACTTCTCACTGTGAGACAGCAGACGCGCTTTCCACGGGTAAGTTATTTATTTACCCCGCCTAAGTGTGATTGTGCTGCATATCAGCTCTCTGCTTCACCAAATATCAGCAAAACCGGCGATGATCGGCAGCAGAAGCGGCCACTTTCGGTGTCCTCTTATGACGTCATAAAGACAGAGGTGGGTATGCAATGCGATACCCGATTGGTCGCACCCACCCAGCGCCCCTCCTACCTACACTCTGATTTGTCAAAGGGTTCTACTGGGAGGGGGGTGTGGACAAAGCCTTCAGGATAAATAAAACGCAGCCGCTGAAGTGGGCTTTATGTAAAGGGCGTAAAATCGTGTTAGATCCGTAACGAAAGGATAGCCATCAGTGACCATTATGAATTTGCGTTGTTGTCATTATATTTTCACGGTTTATTAACTTTATGTGTGTCATGGAGAGCAAGATGGGGTAAAGGGAAAAGAGAATTTCCCCACGGGGGTTAATAAAGCATCACTCCTGTTAATGGTTTTGCTGCTATTTTATTACGTAAAAGCATTACATTATTTTTAAAAATCATGCAAATGTACCAGAGATTTTCTGGACGTATTTCAATGTACCAGCTCGCATATGGACCTTTGTTTTTCATTTGTCATACATTTAACAAGTACAGCACTTTGAAAAGGGAAAAATATTTTTTTACCTAGAACTCGATTTAAATTACAGTGGCATGTATACATGAGTGTGCAGCTTAGGAAATTGATATATGGGGAAAGTTGATGATTAATAAATACGAGATAATGGTTAGGAACATAGGTGATGCTATTTTGTTGGGTTTATTTTCGATTGTCCATGGGTAAGTTAAGTTTCCTGGTTTAGCGCGAGTAGGCCTACACTGCATTATCTTAATGTAGATACGATTAATTATTGAGCATTAACTCGCTAAGACAAATTTCTTGTTACATACAGAGAAGTGAAACACGATGACACCGTTTCTGTTAGGAGTGTGCTTTCACAACTCTGCGTAACGTGGGAGGCCAGACGATTAATCTGGATTTCCAGTGACTTGCAGAGCAATTGTGTCATGTCAGCGAGATGTTCTGCTGCATCAGCATATTCCAGAATTTCCATCATCTCAGCGTGTGACTTTGACATGACATACGCCCATGTAGAAACAGGGCAAATACTGTATCACCACAGTCTTTAATACAAACATTTATTAAATACGCAATGTGACATAAGTCATAATAATCACAGTGTAGATTACTGTCCACTCACTGACTGCACATATAACTTTCCGTATTCTGTAAATAAATGGCATTTTGAATATGCAATATGGTCAAAGATATGTATTTACATACACGCACAGATACAAATATACAAATATAATTACAGACAAACTTCATATAAAGGCTTTGGCAATGAGTGCATACATTTTGCAAGATATGAAAGTAAACAAATTCCTTTGCAAAAAAACATGTAAAAACAAGCAAGGAGGGAAAATGTCCAGTGCATTTCAGTTTTATTTCTTTTCTTTTTTTTTCCATGAGCTACGTAGCAGCCTTTTTAACTTTTCCCTTGAGAGTCTGTGAGGAGTTTAGTCCTGAGATGGTAGAATTTGGTTGGAATGGGCAGGCTAGTTTGGAGCCCCTATAGGGAGGAGCCAGCTGGAGTGGGAGGAGCCCCTATAGGGAGGAGCCAGCTGGAGTGGGAGGAGCCCCTATAGGGAGGGCGGAGCCCCTATGGGGAGGGTGGGGCCAGCTGTAGTGGGAGAAGCCTTGGCCATGGCCAGCCTATTGAGGTGGCGGACCTCAGCCTGCCAGGTGGGGATTTTTCTGGCGGTCATGTGTCGGCGGGCGTGCTTGGTCAGGTGGTCACTGCGCATGAAGCGACGGTCACACACTGGGCACGCAAACTTCTTCTCTCCCGTGTGCGTGCGCCTGTGGCGGGAGAGCTCGTCGGAGCGTGCAAACTTCTTGTCGCAGTCATCCCAGTTGCAGCTGAAGGGTTTCTCACCTGAAATGAAAAGAGGGGGAATTGCAACCATAAGGGCGCGAGTTCGAATCCTGCACGGGGCAGTGGAATTGCAAAAATCGAACAGCAATTAAGAAACTAGTTAAACGGTTACAGCTTTATTGGGACTAAAAGTGTTGCAGAAGCTAATCAGATCTTTCCTTATAGACGTCTGTCTTAGTTGTGGGATCTAATCCCCTAAATGTTCTCAAACATCCCGGCCTGGTCTTCAGGCCGAACACCTGTACCTGTGTGAGTTCTGAGGTGCGCCTTCAGATGCGAGCTCTTGAAGTAGGTCTTCCGGCAGCCCGGGAAGTTGCAGACATAATTCCGGCGACGGGAGAAGTCCATGTTGATAATGGCACTCTGACCAGAAGGCACATAGAGCGGGGCGGGGGCCAGGGGCAGCAGCTTGGTGTTACCCAGGGTCACGACGGTCTGCGGACACTGCTGAGGCACGGGGGACTGGGGCACCACGAACATCACCGTGCCCTGGGTCACCGGGGGCGTCACAATGATGGGCTGCGGGAATGCAGCTGTCTGGGGCAGGATGGGCTTCACCGTGTGGGCGGAGCTCCGGACAGGGGCTTGGATGATGGCAGAGATCATTCCGGGCTGAGTGTTTACTGGCAGCATTTGGCACATGATGGGGGGGCTGGAGATGGGGGCTGGGGTCAGGGGGGTGGGTGCCTCGCCTCTGGTGCTCGAGAAGCCCGACTCCGTGGGAGGGCCGGCCGAACTTTTGGGCACGTTTAGGTCCTCTGCTTCGTGAGGGGCGGCCATCTTGGCCTGGTCCAGCTTCCCCAGGGCCTGGGCCGGAACAGGCTGGTGCGGGAGGCTGTCGGCCGTGTGCCGTATGACGCTGGTGGCCATGGCCCTGCAGGGGGGTGTGGCGGTGGGCTCTGATTGGCTGGTCGTACTGGGGTGAGAGTTCCTGGGGTGGCAGGACTGGGCCAGGCAAGCGCCACCTGGTGGTGATGCGGTGGTCAGCGTGCTGGTGGCCAGGCTCTCGGCAAAGCTGGGGCTGTGAGGTGGTGTCATGCACTGAAACGAGCGTGCAAAACACCATCAAGCTCTGCACCAACATGCACACTAAAAGGAAAGTGACTGACTGAAACCCCCTAAACCGATATGGCCATGATATCAGGAGCTATGTTGCTAAGCACTCTGTAAAGGGTCTTTATTTACACTGTATCTAATTTGGTTTCTTTTAACGTTTACATCACCACCTGTGGCTAGGGTGATGACATCATAATCACAGCAAATCACCGGGCAACGCTGAAACCCGCAAGGGCGTTGTGATGCCACACAGATCAAGAGTCAGGGTCATAAAACATGACCCACTATCTGCTCCCATCTGTTCAAGGTCACCATAAAACCTCTAAATGATAACAGAAAACATATCAAGTTGTAAAAAAAAGTAAATGATTGCTTGGCTCCAAGCAGCTGGGGTTTACAGACTGAATTTCAGATTGTTTGCTGACCAAACAGTTAGGATTGTTTATCTGACGGGGTGCTTATACTCCCTGAGCCCCTCTTACCAGTGATGAGAGTGAGACAAAGTCCTTGGGGATCTCTGTGGGCTCGCCGTGGGGGAGGGAGTCGCAGGAGTCGGAGGCCGGCGTCAGGGGCCGGGCCTTGCAGGGGTCCGGCCGGTGGGACCTCTGCCGCCAGGCACTCATGAAGACCAAGGCCTCGGCGGCCTCCAGGTCGTTGTACTCCAGCACGCTGCAGGAGGACTGCTCGCTGTCACACCTCTTCCGCTTTGCTGGAGACTCACAGGGATCCATCACGTCTCCCTGAACGGCGCCAATTGCAGCATTAAACACAGGGATTATCTAATCTAGGGCATAACCTAACTGTGTGCCTTCAGGGCCGATCAATAGCCAGATAGATAATACCGGCAATGACTGCACTCATAATTACATTATAACAAGTTATAGCACTGTGAGTAAAGGAAAAAAAATCTTTAATATTTTTCGCTGCGTTTCCAGGAGCGCAGTAACCTAAAACCGATTAACATCTTGCTTTTCAAACGATCATCCCCTTAAAGGAAGAGCATAAAACGGGAGCTCGGTGACGAAGGGGGATGCGGCGCCGTGTGTGTTTTGGCAACGTCCAGGTCTAGGAGATTCGCCAGCTCGCGCCCAGGGATCCTCCCATCCGTGAGCACAGCCCACGAGATGACGTCCTTGCCTCGGGCACGCATAGGGAGGAAGCGCCGGGGCCGGGCTCCCCTGGCCACTCCCCAAAACTATGAGGTCGTGCGCCGTTTCAAAGGCGAGCGCACGCCGCTTTTGTGTGGACGAGGACAACAACAACGGCGGCGGATCTGTATCACCGCCAACACTCAGATCGGCGTACACCATAGATAGAAACACTTCATATGTGACCTACATTGGCGGTTTGACGAGGCACCGGTTGGATCGGCTTGAGCGTCACTCCTACCTAACCGGCTGGTGGGCTATTTTTAACGTTCACGCCTGCTGACCGCCGACGGTCCGCCACAAGACGCACATATGCAGACAGCTATCCCACCTGTTATCCGGCAAAGAGCCCTAGGTAACGCGCGTGTATTTGCACTGGACGCCGATCTGACATGGAGCATGATGCTGCCAGTCCCGTTACATCCCATCGCGCTGTGCTTATCTGATGCAGCGTCTCTGTGTCTATGACGAACGAGACAGCAGGCGATGCGGGGCTCTGAACCGTTACGCAGCCCCCCGGGTCCCGTCATTACATTTGGATGCATGTTATTTTCACCACCTAGTATGCAGAATTGCTAACGGCGCACAGTCAGACATGCATCGCAACACATCCGTCGTGAAAGTGTCCTCCCCCAAAAAAGAAAGTTTTAAATACCCTTACCCGACTCGATTCTTCCATTTCTGAATTCCGCCCGCTGGCAAAAGTGAGCATCGGGACTGTTTTGGTCTCGCCTGGCGAAGTCGGGAAACAATAGGACAAAGAGGAGCGAGCTGCGACGCGTCCGCTCGGCGCGCATTAAACACGGGATTTAGGATCAGCAGTCAGCGCGCGCCTCAGCTGTGCGAGACAAAAAAAAAAGAAAACAAAAAAGTCCGAGCGAAACGGAGGGTGGCAACCCGTCGCCAATCAAAAATTAATGTGTATCCGGCGCCGTCCAATCGGAGTGAAGAGGGCGCGTGATCGGAGCATGGCCGCCGGCTGATTGGAGGAAACGGGGTGCGTGGCTGTTGGAGGGCGTACCGGGGGGAGTCAGCAGTGTCGGAATAAACCCGGTGAACCTCCAGTCTGAAAAGTGGGTGAAAGGTCGCCGAACCGTGAGTCGCTTGCGCGCGTCTGGCTCGCCCGTGCCGGTTTCAGGGCGGCAGAAAGCTGCATGTAAACAACGTCTCCCGCTGCAGCGAAACCACCTTCACATAATGATATTATTTTGTCCTCTCAATCCTGATTTCCGAGCATTCCAAACCAATTATCAACTCGCTTACATTTCAGTCTGCTTTATTTCTTTATTTGCTTCTTTACAAGTCAGAAGCTTGGTTTGGTGGCAGATATAACGTGATGGTGCAGCAGACTGGTCTCTCCTGTATGGAGCGATGAGGCCCGCTCTCCCTCCCACTGGCAGCTGCGGTCTTTGCTCCCGAACTCCACGACTCCTGGACCTGGGTCGTAAACAGGCCGCGTTCGAGGAATAAGGTGGGGTGTGGCCGGTGAGTCCAGAGGTGGCTGCTCTCCGCTTTGTTATTCACATGCCCTTTAAAAGTGACCTTTGTATTCTGGCGCAAATCCTGCTGCGAGTCGAAAGTCCATTAAACCAGGAATCAGGGAAAACTTTTTCATGAGTGATATTTTTTTTTGTCAGATTTTGGAGTTGTAGTTGGGGTGGGCTGTGCTCGAAAAACGACCCTTCCTGTACATCATTTGTTGTAAATGTGCGCTGACAACTATTATTCTATCTTGATTGATTGAATCAATCTATTGATGATTTCATTTATTCCTAAAACGGTTTACCGTAATCCTGCTTTGAAATCCGACACGGATTTCACCACATAACGGAGATTTCCAGTTGTCAGATTATAGGCCACCAATATATAACGGTATACGGTTGTTATACTTTTGGATTGTACATGTGCTGATGTGAGTTACTAACAGTGTTTTTCTTGATGAAATTATTAAATCTTGGAATTGTTGCTGAACATGCAATTGATGCAGTTCACAAAGTACTGCATCCCCCATAAACGAAAAAACAAACAAAAACTCTTAAGTGGTTCTTTTTTGACTGTTTCTTTTTCCCAGAAAACCCATCAGCTTAAGATCTCAAAGCCATTCTTTGTTTAGATGGCGATGGTTGAGGTGGGCAAGGTTCATTGTAACAGGGGATAGAAAGTTAGACCCAGTTATGAGACTGTGTGACACACACACACACACACACCCCTTCCCCCTTAGGCAAGCTGTGTCATTTGTTTGCATAACAGACCATCGTGCCAAAAGAATGGAGTGTGGTGAGTTGGAGACAGAGCCATGTAAAGAGAGACAAGCTGTTCATAGCATGGGGAGGGGGGGAGGGGGGTAATGTAACTTGGTGGAAACTGGGGGAAAGGTTATATTACTCATCACCCCTTTCCAAGCAGAGGGAATCCGGGGGGGGGTGTCTCACCCCGCTGGGTTAAATACTAGCACTACAGCCATTCTCTCCCCTGTGATTCCTTCCATCCCCTATTGATGTGATTCATGGGCGAAAATAAAGTCTTGGCTGTAGGCATCTGAAGTTCTCACTTAAATAAAATCTATGGGGTGGAGGTCCAGAGAGCCACAAAGCTACTGTATCCCATGTGTGAGGGGCCATCAGGACAGGCGTCTGTCACCCTCGTGACACAGCGAATTGGTTTTTATTTTGATAGTGACACAAACATGGCTACAATAAAGGCACATGAGCAGCTTACGGTGCCGTCGTTCGGGGCGTCAGCCATTACAATCTGCGGTATGAGAGAGGAGCAGCTTAATACTGTTATCAAAGGAAAAGAGCAGCCAGCAAAACCTGGCACTGCAACACTGGTTCTGAAGAGGCGGCATTTAAAATTCATGGGGGGGAGACGGGCCCACGGGTAAAGCTCCGGGTCGGGTGGGAGGTGCTTGGGGATTCTGCATCAGTGGAATAGGAGAGGATGGGATTCGCCATGAAATTTTGCATCACCGAAGCAAAAACTGGGACCACGGCAGGGATAATTTTCTGAAGCCCGCAAGGCAGAGATTCACAGAAATGTAAACACGAAGATCAGGTGTCAAGCGTAGGCCTGATCGTGCGATTACCTTGGAGATGTCGTACGCGTGTCATTGAACTGCTGGGTGAATTTGCGTTTTGGGTTAAAGGCGAAATTGAAAGCTGGCCGTCTTCAAGTGAAAGTAAAGAGGATTTTCTTCCATATTTTGAATAGTTTTGGTCCCAAAACAGACCCTGTAGCTACCTGGTATCTAACAAACTAATGAACTATAGCATTATCACTGTAGCTGTCTCTCCTGCCCAGTACCAAGTACAGATCTACTTGATGCATTTTCTTCACTGCATTTTCTGCAGTGTAGCTTTCAATGCAAGCCTCCCTGTATTTATAGAACTTGTATATGTGGATCGGAATGCCTTATGGTGACATGCTGGGCCCTGTGATTGGAGTACTTCATGAAGATTCACCCCCCAGCCCTTATAATCACCACTTCAGTTCAGCATAATTAGATCCTTTAGTGAGGTAAAGGTCAAGCCTAGACTGGGCGGAGGGTGGGGGGGGGTTTATATGGAAGAAAGTTGAACAGCAGGTGCCCTTCTGCATGTCCCTGGCCAACTGACCCCCTAAAAAAGAGGCATGAATGAAATGGACCTGAAACCTGAGTAGATGTCCAACAGCATGTGAGCAAGGTGGATCTGGTGGGTAACCCGGGCAGGGTTGCTGAGGGAGATGCCTGTATCTGGGTGAAAGGACATGGCCTAGATTCTGACATGCCACCCGCTGGGGTCCAGTGGTGGGCGGGTGGCCAGCGAGCTGCCCGATATCGCAGCCAAGGCACATTTAACGAGCTGATGACTGAAAACAAACACAGGCCACTGCTCTGCTGCTTGGCCGATAAGCCAATAGACAAGAGGTGTGCAGGAGTCCTAAAGAGTCCTAAGCACACCGGTGACTCCCATAAGCAACGTCCACATTTAAGCCATTTCAGAATTCACATGGATCCCCAATTTATTACTGAATGACTATTCTGGAATTCGAGTCCATGTCATAAAGGGATTTACAAAAGCATATGGAGTTCCAATCAAACGTTTGGACATATACCCATATAAAGGTTTATTTGTACTATTCTACACATTTTAGAATAATTGTAAAGACTATACAATAAATGGAACTATACAATAACATGTATGGAATTATGCACTGACAAAATACAATTATTTAAAAAAATATCTGTTAGGGGGCAGCTCTGTGGATTGGGACTCAGAAGGTTGTTGGTTCAAATCCCTGGGTTAGCAGAGTGATTGGGCAGACTCATCCCAATTGCTCCAGGGACTGACTGACCCTACTGTCCCCTCTATGCCAGTTTCATGAGGTGGCCTCCTGGGATTTTTTTCCAGCTGTGCCGAAGGAGGTCCCACATATGCTGAACACTCATTGGCCGCTTTTCCTTCACTCTCTGGTGAAACTCCTCCCAAACCATTTTGCTGTGTTTAGGCCAGGTGACCAGGTGACCAGGTCATGTGATGTGACACTATCATTCTTTATAAGTGGCTTGGCGTGTCTAGACATGTAACAAATACATGGAATGGCTGAGGTGCCCCTGAGGAGAGGTTTGGGAACTGAAGCGGTGTTCATCTAGCCATCTAACAAGATTTCAGTAACTTTTTGGAGAATAGAAAGAAATTCTTACTAGTTTTTATTGTGTTACTGTTAATTTGCATATGTTCTCATTTTAAATTGTTTTTATTTTTGAGCAATCATATACTTCCTACCCAGATGAACAGCCTTAAATATTTTATTTGACTGTGTACAACTTCCACACAGCACTATATAATTCTGACCCGCAAACTGCCTGTTTTCAGTACGCATTGTTATTAGTAATGACACTTGACCTATTCAATCGTCCTCCTAAACATTTCCCTAAACAAGCTCACATGTCCTTAATGTGTATTCTCACACTGAATTAGGAAGTGTGTAGAGTAAAATGAGGATATCACATGATTATGATATGGGGGTAATTAGCTGACCTGGGGCAGGTGTGCGATTGTGTTTGCTTGTGATTGGAAGATTGTTATGTAATGCTGTTGGCAGGGATGGATGTACAAAGGGCAGGTAAAGTTTTTTTTTTTTTTTTGGTTTGATTTTATCTGATTCTTAGTAGTTTAGCAAAAGTTCTTAGAACCTCAACAGCCTGCTGCCTCACACCCCCCAGCACCTGAACAAGGCCAAGGACTAAAGCCCACTCCCACCCACCACCACCTACTTGTACAGTGACCTCATCCCAAACTCATTGCACATGGACACTTTCAAAGAAAAGCTGTTTTCTGTCAGGACAATGCTTCACTGCACTGTATGAGCTTTTTAATTCAGTTTGCATCGAGTTCTTGCACTGCTGTATCTCTTCTGCGTGTTCCTTTTATACTTCATGTTGTGCAGCATGTATCACAGCGTCTAGTCACTGCGTAAATGTAGTATGTGTACTGTAGTATGTGTACTGTAGTATGTGTACTGTCTGCTCAATGTGTCAGTGGTGGTATGTTGTAGTATATTGTTTAGTAAATGTGTCAATGAAGCATTACAGGATGCAGGCAGATGATATTTAGTGTTGCATGTATGCATGTATATTGATGGACTGACAAAGATCTCAGTAACACTTGCTTGCAGTCTGTTCCTTAACCATTAATAAACTTTCACTAATCATTATATAATATATTAACAGATAGAAAGATTCATTAACTAACAAATTTAGAAATGTATTACAATCAAATCTTGCTCCCAGAATTTTCAAAACAGCATTTAAATCACTAATATCATTGTAATGCTTTACTAAATTTGATTGTAAATGAATCTTTTTGTTTACAAATATATTATCAAATTAGTTCATCACGGTTCATCAGTAAGTAATGAACAGGCCTTAAACTAAAGCATTACAAAGTTCTCTCAAACCTTGAAATGGCGCAGTAGTTTTGGAGCAGAATGTAAAGAAGTAATTTGCTTTTGAATTATGTTATTCAGTTTTATAAGGGGGGGGGGGGGCCTATGCTTTGTTTAAATCCATTAGATTGGTGGATATCCTCCATGGTAGCGGTGGGGATGGAATGTGAGCCAGCTTTGTGTGTGTTTGGGTGTCTGTGGTGATCAAGCAGAAAATTAGTCAAAATGGGGATTTCATTTCAGCTGCGACAATGCACTCCTCCTCGTCTCTCTGCCCCGTGAAAGTCTTGGCAGCAGGATAGTGAAATTCTTCCGCAGTAAAAATTGCGCCACCGCTGCCGGTTGCCAGCGCGGGAGGAAGCGTCGCCCTGTGATGTGCGTTTCGCAGTTATGGGCCACCGTACGATGTTTTTTTGAGGGTTGTAAATGACTTCCTTTTTTTAGTTTTTCAGCCGAAACACGGAACATGTTTTCATTGTGCGAAAAGGGGTGTGGTTTTCCCGCTGTGGTAAAAAATTCTTAAAGGCTGAAAAAAATACTGCAGGATGTAGATCTTGGTGTTGAAACCCCCCAGATTTAGCTGATCCTGCCAAATGTCTCGTGTGACTCGTTCGTTTGCTTTTTGTTATGTGGCGTTTTGGAGTCATAATGTCTGTAGGCTGTAAGCTAACTCGGGGAGGGGAGGTGGGGTTCTGCAAGCCGTTGAATATCATGGAGAGGTAGTGGGGTTGCGGGTGCTGTCTAGTGGGAGGTGTCATCATCTCCTGCCCCCCCCCCCATGTGACCACTTGTGTATAAAAAGCTGGTTGTTAGCTGGTAGATACTAAATCGCCTCTGGGTGACCACCTTGTGGACACTTATGTTACGGCGGAATGCTGTCAGTCTTGTATAATGATCTGATGCTTGTGTCCCTCTGTCATCGCGTTTCTATGTTATTTACACCCTGTAATGAAGTGTTTCTCAAACCAGTCCTCAGGGACTCGCAGACAGGCCGCGTTTTTGCTCCCTCCCAGCTCCCGGTAGATCCCTGAGGACCGGGTTGAGGTGCACTGCTATAAGGTTTAATAAAGAAATATAAAATAATGAAAATCGAGGCTCCAGTAAATGAGGGATGAGAATGGGAACGTACATCTATTTTGGTCCTTTGTACGTATGAAAGACAGGGACCGGAACAGCCTTGTTTGGCTGACAATGTAGGCTGATGTCATCATATTCTTGTGGCTCACTTAGTCTCACCTTGGCTGAGAAACCCTACCTCCCTAAAGGCAAGTAGACGAACACAGACTCGCTCTCAGAAAAAAGCCCAGGGCTCATCCAAGCCGCTGCATCAGTGCTGTACACGCGCGGCTCTGTCACCCTGACGCTCCCCTTCATTACCACTAATTCGTTGGCTGTTGTCTTGGAAACCCTCGTCGCGTATGATGTACCGTGTCTAGAGTTCGGCCGCGACAGACCTGGGCTGGGGGTTGTGGCATCTTACAGCGACTTTCACACAGAAGCCAGTTCCTGATGGTAATTATCGAGGCTGAACAAGCAGACTGTAGACAGACAGAGGATTCCATTGTGTTGATTCTCCCTTGTGGCACCGGTGGAGAATGCAGGGGAAGACCCGGGATCTGCCCACAGCAGCTGGGCCCTAGACAGTCAATCAAGTGAATCGGAGTCATTGATTGGCCAATCAGTCAAGTGCCCTTTCAGTCAGTGAAATTAAGACTGTGTCTGAATTCAGGAGCTGCATACTTTGTGGTCTACGATGGTGTAGCCTCTATAGGCTGCGTTATTCAGAGTTCGAACAGAAAACGTTGTCAAATGGGACGGTCTGCTCTACGGATAATTTCCTATTTACGTCACCAGCTGTTCCCACCCTAACCCTTCTAGTCTTGTTGCCTAGCCAGGACACACCTACTGTGCAATGAATCTTGGGATATTTTGGACTGCAAAGGATCCATTGGGTGCATCCTTCATGGGACGGGAAAAGAAGGACGCAATGCATTTGAAGGAGCCGTTGAGACGGGACAGCCTTGGTGCACCACTGGGACACATTTAGTCTTCAAATGTAGCCTTAGAAGGACGCAGCCCCCGAATTTGGACACAGTCTAAGAAATAAATGTAATGAAATCAATGCAAAAGGCTAAAACTGAATAAAACGAGACTTTTGATTGGTTCAGACAGGAAAGCATTTTCCTCTGGATTATGACATTAATCTACCACAAGCACCACAAACCCTTGGAAGAAAACATATTAGAAAATCTGTATCTAAGGCTTGACCTTCTGTGATGGATGTTTTTTAAATTCCTGCTGTACAGACAGTTCTGGATAAATCCTGTCATCTGGGCATCGAGTTACCCTGTCAGTCAGGAGCTGCGCGTGACCTTCCTTCGAGAGGCTATACGAGACCTCACGAGCCTCAGAGTCACGTGGACGGGGTTCTTGGAACCAGAGGTGTGAGTACTCAAGGGGTCTCGGATATCAGGGCATGTCCTGCACGGTAGTCCCCCGAAGTGGGTGACCAATTAGGGGGGCCATTGACGGACGATCCTGTAGCCTGATGGAGAGAGGCAGATGCCCTTGATGTTTCCTGCATCCATGGCAGACTGTTGCCGTGTCGCTGGAGCTTCCTGTGTTGGTGGTCTTTGACCCCTGCGATCCCTCTACCCAGTTCTGCTCCCTCCCCAATTCCCCCAACTGGCAAAACTATTCGTTTCCAAGTCTCTCTTAAGAATTCCCTCCAAATAGTCACATCCTTTAGAACATTCTAGATCATTGTTTCTCAACCCAGTCCTGGGGGACCTCCAGCCAGTCCACATTTTTGCTCCCTCCCAGCTCCCAGCACCCCTGTACCAGGTATTTGGTGTTCTTGATTGCGGGGTTTGGGTTTGCAGGGAGCTGGGAGGGTGCAAAGACTGGACTGTCTAAGGGGTCCCCCTGGACTGGGTTGAGAAATTCTGTTCTACAGAAAAGCCATCTATTTCTTGCCAGGACTTGACAGTAAAGTCCACCTCAAAATGTTTGTTTTATTTACTTATCTAAATCAATGCGGATAGTTATTACAGATTTTCAGTGAGCTGTTACCTGTCCGCAGGATTCGGGTTACAGCCCTCAGGGATCGGGTTATAAATTCTGGTCCAAGCCTGCACCTCCTGGGTAACTCACAGCCCAAATCAAAAACCAAGCAATTCGTCCAAATGCTGTTTTATTCATCACAATGCATGTTACACACATGGAAGCATCTAACCATGAGCATTAAGGAAGCAGATCCACCCTCTTGTAAAAATAACAATACAAAATCCCATAGCATACAAACGACACTCTGTAGTATTTCCATATAAAAACAAAATAATACAATATTAAATGATAATAAACATTTTCTGAAATTCATAATTCTTTAACACCCCAACCCTGTTCCTGATATATAAAATAAATATATCACGTACTTTCAGCATAATTGCTCTAGCCAATCAACCTAGCCAGGTTTTTATAAAAAAAAAAAAAACGAAAAAAAAAAAACATTTTCAAAAGACCTACACTGGCTTCTGAATATTTGTAATTAGAAAAAGGAAATGCTAGTCATTGAGGATATATTTTTTGACACTGACACATTCGATTTATATGATATATACAGATCTATACAGATGCATATAGAGACGGATTTATAGACGGTATCTGCTCATATAATGGTGAGTGAACTTCACTGCATGTCCTGTACAGGTCAAATGCATTTACTGTAAGCAAAATTCACTGAAACTGCAAAAAAAAAAACATGGCCAATTTCCAAATATTAAGAGCACAACACTTTCAACGAAACGAACAAAAAAAAACCCCCACGCAGCTTCAACAACATTTCTATAGCCATCTGCATGCGTGTGGATATCACAGAAGTGGTGACATGGGAAATAATGAAGATGTCACCATTAGAAATATGAGAAGGATGGCTGCTTAAAGTTTACAGGCTAAATACTGCAAGATGTTATGCTTCAGATTGAGTCAGGTCCGGTTGGCTGTGCTTGTATATACAATCAAATTTAGACACTCGAGATAAATCCCTACACATGATAGCCTAAGTGTTATTCCTTCAGTGCAATAATATCCACATGGACACAAAGAAAAATCGTAGGGGAAATGCAGAGTGGCGTAAAGGACCGGTTTCTGAATGTCGTCCTGCAAAAATCCCGCAGTCGATGCTCTGGATGGTGATGATTATTCAAAGTAGAGTCGTTTTTTTTTTACACAACTTTTACGTCTACCTCCATTCTAGGATGTCCATCTAAGGGGCTTCCACATGTCCATTTTCTATTATTCAGGAAATGGGGAAAAAGCACTGACATACTGGAGCTCGCTGTGTCGTCACTGGTCAGCTCGTTAGTGACCAGCGGCAGCCGTTTGCCCAAACTCCTCTGAGCTGCGAGGAGAACCAATGGGCTCCTCAGCTGATGGAGGAGTGCGCCGAAAACATCAGAGACAGGCCGTAGGCACAGAGTAGAGGGTAGGTCTATGTACACGATATGTAAACCCCAATCCCGTCCGCGATGCAGGCCCGCAGCAGTCCGAACTGGCCGGGGGTGGCGTTATGCAGCCTGTACTCGCCTCTCTCTTCAGATCTCCGTGAGGGTGAGCTTGTACACCCCACCCAACTCCTCCATGTGAATCTGGAAGGTGTCCTCATTAGAGTAATGCTTGATGATGTTGTCGTCCATATTCACGAGGATCCTGATGATAAGTGTTGAGAAATCCAAGATATTAGATGGGACTGATGCCACGGGCATCTATGTAACGTGGGGTTGGATTTTTACGCACGTTTCGTGTAAGTATGTGTACATGACTGAAGGAATGATATTCTTACCCCTTTTTGCACTTTTTGTAGACTTTGCCTATTTTCTCCAGCGGCACCTCATATTTGTCAGATATCTGGGAAAAGACAATCATTTCACATGCTTTAGCGCGACCATAACACAAAGGTTCCACGTACACAAACCCGGGGGAAGCTCTCGCTAGGCACTGTGGTTGTGCTGCAAGGCGCTACGGTGTTGGGCAACATCTCTGAAGGCGCCTCGATGCGGCCAATTAGTCCGCCACCGTCAGAGTGTCTCAGGAGGCGTGCCGGCACGGTCCCGGTGAGCGAGAGCGGTGCTGAACGGCAGCTCTCAGCTACAGGATTTTACACAGGGAAGTTGTTTGTGGATGTATGATTTAACATGATTGATAACATGGTGTGATATACTGTATTGGATGCTGTGAGCAGCGTTTGATTGTATGCGATAGTCATGTGATACAGTCTGCTTGTGTCCTACATCATCTTTTTGAAAAGTACAGGAGCTTACCGCCTCAAGCAGGCCTTTCAGTGTGGGGGTGTTCAGCATGAGGGCGTCAAACACCTCCTCCGTCTCCTTCCGTACGTAGAGCAGGACTGCGTGGTGGAGGGGGATCAGACAGGAAGCAGTGAGACGCGGTTTGACTGAGGAACTCGCACACGCACGCAGGCGTGTAACCAGGCCACGTTTCACTCAGCCGTTTACCAAAAAGCCACATCCCAGATAACCGTATCTGCGGCTTTTTGGTTACGGCGCCCGGTGGGAGGCCAGCACGTGAGTATGGAGGCGAAACACTGCGTTCCCTCTGTGATGGAAACCAGACGAAGGAAAAGCGACGGCATCCGAAATGATCCCCCTTTCTGGATCTCCTGTGACCATGAATCTTTTCACACGCTGATTGGCGCCAAACATCAATAAAATACGCGAAGCATCGACTGTATTTTGGAGTACTGTA
>JAOYFF010000030.1:119804-139306 GCA_025773925.1 Cryptomyrus ogoouensis
CACACACACACACATGTGGTGGCATGCCTATCTAAATGGGGACTTTCCATTAATTTCTGTGGGGAAAATCCAAATCCGGCCCTCGTGTCCTGCTCTGGGATGCGGTGGAGGTGCTCTGACCAACAGTAACCCGCACAGGATGTGAGAAGCAGGGTTTTATAAGCCTTCCTTAGGTACAAAGACCACGTCCTCTTCAAACCAATGCCTGACACGCTGCTAGGACCCATGGGTGACCACTGCTGCTATTGACCTACAGAGCTTCTCAATGAGCCACCCTTGGCTTCTAAACCCAACAGGGTGAAGCTTTTGGGAAGCCGGAATGCGCAAGGTGGCATCCTTCAGATCTGCCTGCTAGACGAACTCTCATGAATACTGGCTGAGAGCCCAGTGAGTAAATATCTCTCAGAGGTCTCAGGGGTAGCTTGGTATAAAGAAGACGGAAATGTTCAATAGATCTTTCTCACGATGACCCCACTCCGACCAAAAGATTAAATGCCGAATCTCAAACGCAGGTGTGTGGGGGAGATTCTGAGGAGCATTAAAGGTGCACCTACCTTTCTTGGGCTCCTCCATCCTGGCCATCTTGTTGGCAGGGGAGCCAAACTCTTCCTCGTTGGAGTACGGTAACCTCTTAATGGCCGAGCTGGAGGCAAGGACAGAGAACAGCTGGATAAATACTTCTGCTAGGTAAGGTCGATGAACCTTCTACTGCCCAAAAAATCCAAACCAGGATCACAGTGATAAAGACAAATATGAAAAAGTGAGACTCACCCTTCCTCTCCATCTTCTGCTGGGAACTGCTAGAAGGAAAAAAAAAAAAAGACATGAGAAAATAACGTAACAGTGCGGAATTAAAGAAATTAATTGCAAGTTAAGATGAAAAGAATTTCCCAGTTTCGAAACGGTTGGGTTGCCTTTCAGCCCGTGATGCATCCTGGGACCTGCGCTCTCCCCACACTCAAACCCAGCTAGGAGACCTGTGAGCTTCTTCACCTTCCTGTACTCCAGCCCAAGTCGCCATATTAGCAGCCAAGGGCAAACTCAAGCTTATTATCAGAACTGGCCCACTTGTAGAGAAGGAAAAATTGACTTCTTAAAATATCTTTTCTAGACCGTATTAGATTTCATCTAGTCCATATATAATCAAACTGATCCAGTCTTATTTTAAAAATGTGTTCATTTCAAATGTTGCTGTATTTATAACCCAGTATGACCAATTTATTCCTGTCCTAATGCGTCTGCTTATCTCAGTCATGCCAAATTAAACCATAAACCTTAAAGCATAAAGGCAGGAGGCCAGGAGGACGTTCAGTTCGTGACATTTTGGCTCAGGGAGTCACGGCCGCGATGACATGTCAGATAGATAAGGACCCGTCACGTAACCACCGCAAGAAAAACAGGAAGAGGCGGATGCCGCTGGGCCCGGTACCGACGGCGAACAGTCTGTATGCGGAAAAAACCCCAGACTCCCCTCACTGTGCCTCTGTGCGTCTCCCCAGGAGAGATCGTAGCCTTTGGTTCTATGTACAGTGCATATCTCTGCAAACACCTGATGTTAGTCTGTGTGTGTATGTGGGGGGGGCAAGGTGGGAACGGCGAACAGTTGACCCCAATTATCACTTTAATGTTCGTGCAAATTCCAGAAAGAATGGAATCTTCCAGAACAAACGTCAATGGCTTATTTTATTTTCATTAAAGCATTGCGAAGCAAACTAATATGTGTCGACATGTTGAACGCTACTTGACATTCGAGAATCGGTTAGTCTTCGTTTGGTTGGCTTGCTATCCGGTTCACACAGCAGGAGCTGATTTTAAGCGTGTTTTTAAAAAGGTGGCAGAAGTCAGAATAGGGGACTGACTTGATCGATCATTCGCTGACCAAGCGGTAAGGACTGGAGTCGGGGCGTGTTACTCACGTGGCGCTGGAAGTTGGAGAAGTGGATATCGGGGATGAAGAGGACCGGCTGGGTGTCGAAGTCAGTCATCACCTTGAAGGTGGTGACGTCACTGCGCTTGTGCAGCAATGTCGGCATCTTCACGTCCACATCTGGGGGGGGGGGGGGGGACCCGACTCACCCTTAATGATCGAAATAGCGCAACCCGCCCCGGGGGGGAGGAAAAATATTTTGTTTAATTTTACCATTGTCCATTGCATATTGCATCGGTAAACTGGATTTAGTAGACAAAAGCATCCACTAAATAGACAAATTTAAATAATCGAATTAGACCAGTGCCCGCTCCACCTGGGTGTGGCCAGCAGGGGGCATGTACTCACAGCTGCTGAGGTTGGTGTTCAGGTCTACGCACTTCCCCTTCCGGCGCGTCTGCTTCCTCTCCTCGTCACGGATCTTGCGCTCGGCGCCCTTGTCGCAGAACACCTTGATCTGGCAGCAGGCTCGGTGGATGGGCCTGTTGCTGCGGTTGTTGTAGCTGTAGGTGTCGATCTGCAGGTTGAGGGGTAGACCCTTCACGCCTTTCTGGCAGGAGAAGTCTGTGCTCAGGCAGTTCACCGCGATGAAGATCTGTGGGGAGGAGGAGGCACAACACTGAATTTTTAGTAACAGTTTCCACATGTAGGAAGCGACTCAGTGACCGGTTACCTAGAGCAACGTAAGACAAAGGTGCAGCTGTGCAGTGTATGTGAGCATGTCTCCCCCTTTTGGAGGATTGGTGGAATTACACATTTTATTTGCTCTTAAAGCACTTTAATTCGAAAGTCAAATTTCCACTTATAATACTTGACAACTGATATTTTTAAATCCTTTTCTGATTGCGACTAATTGTTATATAGATACCAAAAAACAGTGATGTTTCAATACTTTGTTGTTTACTATATACAGTGTTTAATATTTCATTTTCTACTTTGCCTAAAACATAATTATCTCATTAGTATAACAAGAAAACCTTCAATCTCTCCTTTAAGTGTTTTAATACAACTAAATTACTAGACTAGATGAATATATTCAACATTTAGACGATGTTTTCTATTTATTGCCACCAGGGGGCAATATTGTGGTAGACAGAAATGCACCATTGGGATAAGTGATGTACACTCATAGATATCATTAGTGCTTCGTTTCATACACATACTGGTGACTTTCCATGTTCAGTGAGAACTTCCTGCTGGTCACGGAGACCAGCTCCTAAACTTGCGAGCTCCTCTCCCTGCTCTGCTAAGCCTCCCTGTGCTCAAGCAAACAGACAACGTAGCGTGAGCAAAAGGATGGGTGTCCTGTGACCACCAAACCACGTGACCACCGCCGTCTCATATCCGGGAGCAAGGAAAACACTCTGGAAAAGACAACAAGGAGCCTGCCGACGCCTGCGGTTCTGTTTGCTGTCAGCAGCAGTGCGGGGAGGAATTTATTTATTTTTTTTAGAACCCAATTCTGGCATTTTTAAGTCACCTATTTCAATGGAAGCGAAAAGCCTGCATGTAGAGTGGCTGGTGAGTAATCTCCTGCAGTCACTGTCAGAGTGGTAAAACGTTGTACTCGTTGGACGGGATTCCATTACTAGCCATCAAGCTGAAAAACTCCGCTCCTGCCCCGTTTCCTCATTCCAGGTCTCATTGTTGGGCTCGTCTCGCCCGAAGGCTTTTTCCTCCATACATCACATGAGGTGACAATAGGGGTGACAGGTGTGACAGGCGAGAAAATGTCGCCGCCGAGCCACAGAAGCGCATGCTCGCATCGGCCGGGTGTCCCGGACGATGAGCGCCACTGGGGAACAGACTGATGTCACGGCCGGGGCAAACTGGGATGGCACCCTCTGTGACAAAAGCCACTTGATGTCACCAGCCATAAAGAGAGAGCTGTGTGCGTAGGAGGCCTTCACGGGATAAAACGGTGAAGAACAAGAAAAGTATAAAAAGCCCCTTAAATCAGACTTCCCCATTTTTACCCTAATGAAGCTTTGTTCATTTCAACAACCACCTTTTTCATGCCTCCCATCTGCCCTGCACACCCTCTTTAAGAGGAACTGTCTTGTTTGGAATGCGCGTTAACCAAACAATAACATAAACAGGTCGACTGGCTTTAGGTGACATCTGAACAAGGCTGTCTCACAACCAAAGCCAGTGTAAATATGTCCTTTCTTAAGGCAGTACTCGCAGGGTGTAATACAGGAACGGCCTGTGAGTTAGCGTCAGTGAGCATCTATTGTGAGAACACGCCACGGGCTCAGTAAAAGGGATCCTACACCATCTGCGGTGAGTGTGTTCTACTCGCTCACCTTCGCCTCCTCGTTGATGTCCCACGTGAAGGAGATGGCGTTGTAGGCGATCTCCTCGATGTTGCTGATCGTGTTGAAGCTCTCTTTGTAGTCGGCTGTAGGGGACCGGATGACGGGTATAGAGTTAGTGGTTGGGACTTACAGCTGACGCCCCATTGACGTCCTGTGGTTTCAACAGACAGAAAACTGGCTACAAAGACATAAAGGATGGAGAGACGTGGGTTATAATCATATGCAAGCTTGCTCTCATCTACATGCGTGTCATGGAGAGCAAGATGGGGTTGGGTGGAAAAGCGGATTTCCCGAAGAGGATCAGTAGAGGTGTCATTATTATTGAATCACGAATGGACAGTGGATATTATGATGAGAATGGTATTGACCTTTTAGTCAGAATTCCACATGTGGGCAAGAATGACACAATAGTTGGCCTAGATCTCCAACATTGTTGCCCCGGTCTTTGACTGCATCCATGGCTGGATGAGCTCCACTCCACCATTATCTCAGACCCATCATCCATGGTGACACTATCTGACAAGACAAGTACCCTATTCTGTGCTTTCTTTTCTAGTTTCACTTCCAGTAGTTGTCCCAGTACCGGCTGGTTCCATGGGGAACTGACCCCGGTCACACCCAATCCCCCTGAAAGTATAACGCTCTTCTTCTTTCGCGAAACAGAAGACATTCTCAATCGATGCATCGACACTGACTCGCACAACGGCGCCTGTATGAGTTGAACCATATCCTAAACAAGCACTTCCTTCCCCCCCAGACATCCACCCCTCCCTCTGGTCCACATAAGCTGAAGTACAACAACACGTTTACCCATCTCTCACATAGTTAAGCTTCTCTTTCACACGCCATACATGCTCCACAGTGCAAGATGGATGACGGATTGTCAGTCTTCTCTCGGGAACTAAGCCGTTCCATTGTCCTCTTCAGAAGCCGCCGTTGAGGGCACGTTTCCCCAGCTAGACATACGCACACATCCCACCAAAATTTGATGTGTGACATAACAGACCACTGGGGGGGGGGCAACCCTGCTTATATTCCCTATTCTCCCTTTCCCTCCTTTTTTTGGGTCGAGGTAGTTTATGTTCAAGGGAGTCCCGAGATTCTCAAGGTTCCTCTAACACGTTGGTTTAAGGGAAGTACGAGCATGCAGGAAGACCCAGACAGAATGTCCTGGAAGAACACTACCTATGTTTGCCAACATTCACTCGAACTATGAAAAAAAAACATGCACACATGGCAAAGTGTGGGACCTGTAGACTGTAGCGATAACGTGCACACAGTGAAGGAACCACTAGAATGGCTAAAATCTGAGGGTGCTCCTGCGCAAGAATTTAGGCGGGCGGCTGATCGAGAGAAGCGCGTCCTACCGATGTCGATGCAGCGCTGCTTCGCTGTGTGCTGCCGGGAGTGCCAGTACTTCCAGTGCTTGAGCTGGTCTTCCCGGCATTTCTCCTCCCCGAACACCACCATCACCACACTCTGGAAACAGCGAGTCGCAAGTGTCAGCCCACATACCACAGACGGATGGACGCACCTTCTCAAACGCCCAACATAGTCAGCAGCCCAACAGCAAGAGTCTAACAACAAACCCTAACCAAGAACCACGTTTCCCGAGGTGCTGCGTTCTGGTGTCACCCTTACCCGGACTTTGCTGATAGGGTGGTGTAAGACCTTGCTGTTGTTGTCGGTTTCCCGAAGGCTGATGGGATAGAATTGGCCCTTGTTGAGGTATGTCATGGTGCCGTCGCCAGACTTCTGCCGGAGAGACTTGGAAGCCTCCAGTGTGTATTCAAAGTTATTGCTGAGGAGGAAGAGCAGACATATAGTTTAGGAAGACCCTCCATTTTCTTAGACTTGAGACGCATTGAGATGCATGCAGTGTGTTCCTGAGAATCAGAACAACTCTTAAGCAGGAAACAATGGTGAAAGTCCCACTGAGTGACAAATCTTGGAACGAAAATGATTTTGTTTTCCAAGGCTTAGAGCTTTGAGGAAGTGAGAAAAAACGGAAAAGCCTGTCGGCTGGGGGGGGGGGACTCGCTCAGCCAAGGGAAAACAAAGCGTTGCCCCCACCACTGCTCCTGTATAAGGTTTTGTTGGACTATCCTTTTAATGTAATCCCCCACCCCAACCCCCCCAGGTTAAATACAGAAAGGGAAGAGAAAAGGTTTTGCTATTGTAAGAGAAAAGTACAGCGTCTTATTGTATTCAGCGGACAATGGAATAATAACATGCTAGCCGCTATTTTGGCAAGTTCAAATAGAACCAGGTAGGGTTAAGCGTAGCCCTGGCTCCAGAGGCACAGGTGAAAGGGGTATTGTATGGAGGGACGCTGGCGTGAGGGGGGGGGCGGGGGGGACCGGCGGGCTGAGGCCTCTCGTCGTACCTCCTGGGAGCTGTCCTTGAAGGTCTCCGGGAACGTGGAGTCGGGGGTGCGGGGCTGTGTGCAGGGGCTAAACTGGCTGTGGTTGCTCGAGCGCTCGAACGGCACGCCGTGCCCGTCTGGCTCGGTGCAGTGGGCGCCCGGTGGCGCCGGCACGGGGAAGCTGTGCGAACTGCCCTCCGTCTTCACCGGGTAGCTGGGCACGGCAGCGATGGACACAGTGACCGTGGTGTCTGGGGAAGGGAATGGTGCCCTCTTGTCCTGCCCAAGCTGGTTCGGGAGGACGATGTTGAACGGGACGCCCTTTAGGACCTGGATTCTGTTCTCCCCCGACGCCATGGGAGCCTCCTGAATTGGCACCATGTGGTTCCTGCCGGTGAACGCAGACAGGGGACGGTCAGGTCAGCGCCGCCCACGACCACGCCTGGCGCACCGTGCCCCCAGATTCCTCCCAGTTCCTAAATTCTCTGCAAGTATTGAATTTCACGGCTGCTTCGGAAACGTTTGTCTCCCATATCGATTTTCCAGCGCAAACATCCTAGCATTCTTTGACATTTTTGGCTGCCTCCCATGTCTTGCTCTTTTGAAATATTTCCATAAACGTAACGAAGCCTGTTTTTAACGTTTCCATTATACCAGCAATCATACCCGTATGATGTGTAATGATCGCAATGAAAAAAAAAAAATCAGTGTGCTTGAGAAAGCATTTTGGTCGGAAAATTGATTAACATCACAATTATTGTCTACTCCGTGTCGCGAAAGAAAAAAATCTCAAATGGTGCTTCCGTGCCAAAGATCGACGTGGGTGAAAAGACACATTTCAAACAGTGAATGACATGAAAAACCCGGCAGAGATGCTAACACACGCGAACAGAATGCCCTCGATCACAGGAAGGGAGCCTCTTTACTGAGCAGCCATGGCATCAAAGAGCCGAATTACCTTTTGTTGGGATCCACATCAGATCCCAGCACATCTGTCTTGCCCGGTGATATTGTTCTCTTTTCCCGTGGCACCTGTGGAAAGCAAACATTATCTGCGTGGCTCTGACCACATCCTGCAGCCAGCAGGTCCCTTACTACACATCAAATCCCTCTGCCGTCTCTCACATCAAATTCTTCTAATCGATAACTCAACTGATTGGTCCGCTCCAAGCAGATCCGTAGAACGACATCACTCCACCTGTCACATCTACCTTTCCTAGCTGTTCATCAGTTTAACAGATAGATGATCTAGATGTAGGTTTCTCGGATAATGGAACACGGAACACCCCAGAAAAAAAAAAAACATGTCGTCAGATGATGTTCCATAAGTGACTTACTTCAAAGAGGAAACCAGAAGGGGCCCCTCTGAGGTCTTTGTGACCCACGCCCTCCCAGGCTATTAACAGTACCTTGTAGTAATCATAGAGGAGTCCCAGAGCGGCTGCGCTGTCCTCGTCTCCATTGATGCTCATCATAGCCTTGGTGGCGACCGTCAGGGGGTTCTCCAAGAAGGATTTCCAGGCCTCGTCCTCGTTCGTGAAGGATCTCCTCTGGCTGTAGCCAGGGTCATTCTGTAGCACCAGCACTGCTCTCTTGCTACAGAAACAAAGTCAGGGAAGCGACCGTCAAGCAGGACAGCCGGAGAAACCTCACAAGCCCATAGGATTATAAAGTAGAGGAGCCAGCACAGGATATGCAACAATCTGAGAACTTCCTCATTTTTCCGTTGGGAGGTTGGACTTCTTAGAAAATGGATGCATTGTAATAAGTGAATATAAGAGACTTTAATGGGAATGTGTGTATTTTAAAAATAAGCCAGTCCAAGCTCAAATACTAAGGGTCTTTAACACTTTTTACACAGGTGTCACAGAAAATATAAAAGGAAATTCAACAGATTTTTGGTAGGAATCCATCTTTAATGCAATGTATCCCGTACCTTAGCCTTCTCTGGGCAGCCATAATTAAGATGGTGCAACACCTACTCGTTAAGCTGGGTGACTCTGGGGGGGGAGGGTATTTGTGCTGGTCTGATACAATCAAATACAGTGGCTGAGGGGACTTCTGGAACTGCCCCGTCTTAAATTAGTTATCTTCCTCATCATCTTTGTCATGACTGTTCACATCCAGTGTTTTCAGAAATCCGTAAAACATCTGAAAATGAGACGTGGACCCCATATGTATGACTGTGCTTTGGGGGGTTGACAAGGGTGGGGTTTGGCCTACAGTTAAATCACGTATGGAAAGACAGTGTTGTCAGACAGTTGTAGTCCTGAAATACAAAACACATCGTACGTAGATAATTTAAATAAAAGAGATGAACACTTAGAAAAGAAAATTACATGCAAAGTAGTAGTATCTATTTATCTCTCTTTGGACCTTCTAACAAAAAAAAAAACAAACAAAAAAAAAACAGGTATGTAAAGCAACCAAATGAGCGGGAACCTTACTAAACATTTTACACTATCGATTTACAGACTATATTCATTCCAGCCAAAATAAGAAAAGGATTTGAATTTTGTTCTTTGCGTGTTGGTTACGCAATGCGATCCGTGGCATCGCTGCACACGTGATAATTTCACTTGTTTAAGGTAAAACGTCTGTTGAAAGTGCAAATATTGACGACGCTAAACCTAAATAGTGCTCTCGAATGTCAAACAAAGCATTCTAGCTAAATTATACATTAAAAGGAGTAAGGAATATTTGTTGATTTTCCTGTGTTTAGCTGGGTGACCCAAATCCTCTCGCGCTTATTTCACCATTTTAATTTATTCAGTTAAAATTGGACTACCGTCATCATCGAAACGAAAAACACAGCATCTTTTAGTCAATTGCGTGTTTAACCCAATGTTTTATACATAGGATAGGTCCATGTGATATGGTCTAATTGTTTAATGTGCCTCCCCAAATGTCGTAGACATGTATCGGTTGCAGGTATGCAGATCTACTGACTGTAGATTCCTTTTTGTTTGTTTGGTATAGGGAAAGAGTCGATCCGTCGCCTAGCTAGTGATCAAAAGAAGTATATTATTAGTAATCCAATATCTAATTGTGTGATTCACAAAAGTCCCCCAGGTCGATTAATACATTTTGGATTTGCAATCCGATAGATCCGTTATTTCGTGGGACTAAACACACAAGTGGACATGCAATCCTTCATTAAAACAAAGGACTCGGCCATGCATGGCTCGAGCCTATAATAATGCTCTAACGCGGCCACATAAAACCTCAGATAAGAAGTGCCAACTTATTTCAAACGAAGAGAATCGTTTCGTTGTGTTAAAAGGAAATCCCGTCCGGAGCAGATTCTACTTGCATGAATAGCTATAAATAATAGCACACCTTTGTTTTTCGGCCTGTAATTAATGACCATGCTGCATTCTTTAAAGGTTTGGACAAATTACATCAACATTCTGCATCTAAGATAACAGTGATTAAAATGTAGTGCAGAAAATGTGCCCAAAATACAACAAATATACGGCTAAAAAACGTTTTGGCAACAGAAACGTGATACCCGGCAAGGCGGCGGCTTTCGCTTTTTCCATAAATAGCATAACTTATTGTCATTGCATTCGCGTGCGCTGAAGAAGCAACCCCGTAAGAAAAAAAACTTGTCACGAAACAAATAACGATACTCGGCGACTGTTGTCTAAAATGTCTTTGCTTTGCTGACACAATATTCCTCTAAGAGATTTTAAACGCAAGGCAGCCAACGCCTTGTAGGTGTACTATTTCACTAGAGTCAACGTTCTCCTTGTCAGTCCCTTTAGATGCAAGGGAAACGCTGACATATAACGAATATTTTAAAACTATTTAAAATAAACAGACCCCTACAGTAAGTCATTTACCGGAAACATGCATATAGGGTCGGTCCCAGTGAGAACATTTGGCCAAACTTCAGCCAGAAGTCTTCATGCAATAAAAAAAAATGAAATGGGGGAAAAGTTAAAAAGGTTTTTATTCGTTAAAACACTTTTACTCGTTAACAGAAAATGCCAGTTAGGAGCGATCCTGTACATCAGAAACCAAGAAGAATAGAAAATACACCACCGGTTGTTACTAACACCAGAATCTAGCCCAAGTGAAAGTCTGTCGGTGTCCAGAAATTGTCTTTAGACTTTGACTTTCAAGGAAAAAGTGTTTTTCGGGTGGAAAAAACAAAAAACAAAACGATGGTAAATGTCAAAAACTACGCGAGAAGACAAAACAGGCAGAAATATGCTCCAACAAGTAGAGCAGGTGCACATGCACCTGCGCGAGCGGCGCAGGCTGCAACATGACAGGTGAGGCGCGCGCACCTATGCCCGACTCCCCAAGTCCGACAGCGAAGCCGGCAGCTCGGCAGGCAGGCAAAAAAGTCAACAGATTCTTTCCAAGTCATAGGACCAAGAAGCAAAAAAGGCAATCCTTTACCCTTTGGAAATGTCACAGTACATAAATGCAGTTATCAGTAGATTATTCCACAACTGATAAAATTGGTGAAATGTTCAGCACCAGACACATACACACCGGTTCTACTGGACTTACACCCCTGACAGAGTTCACTTACTTGTCATGTTCCTGTGTCATCTTGGTCGGTCAAACTGGACTTACTAGTTATACGGTAAATCCGATCCGGCCTCTTTACCTGAAAAACTTCTTAAAGAAGCGGGATGAGGGCAATGTTAAGGTTGTCCCTAAAAGAACGGGTTTTGTTGGCTTTTCTCGCTTTTTGAGGTATAGTCAGATTCAGAGGCCGGTTTTACCTGTGACTGAGCACCAGATTGGATTACAGGGGCACGAGGGGCGGGGCCTGGCCTTCCAACAACATTGGCTGCGCGCTCCTGATTGGGCCGTCCGTGGGCTGGGTTCCCAGGTTTCTTCCACCTTTGCATCACAATGCCCTACCTAACGCTCAAGATTACTTCATTTGCGTGAAATACGCAGTTTAACAGTGATTGGAGTTGTGATTTTTTTTTTACTATTATTTTTTTGGGTCTGTACTGTTCAATCCCCGCAAAATTTTAAGTTGCACGGAAGCATGATTAATAGACTAACGCCGACGTTACAGTGACGTTGCTTTTTGGGAGGCTGTGCTTAAAATAAAGCAGAAAAACACATCAGACCTCGTGCCTCAAGACAGCTTGCTTTACAATTCCATTAACTGTACAGTGATTAAACATTAAATAGTAAGATCTGTTTTATGTGCAATTCAGTTAAACCGTATCACCACACACCTGCTGACATAATACCTAGTTTCTCACCCAAAGAGGCGAGTGCAGAACGTAACTATTTAGAGTTTAGACAGCTCTCAAGGGAAACGTCACACTGGGCCTCCCTCTGTCACCACCAGTGCTTTAAGTAAGCGGTACTCACAGGTACGCAGTACCGGTACCTTTCAGTATCTGGGAGTACCGAATAACAAGGGCTGTACCGGCACCCGGTTTTCCCCACTTCAGGCACTGATCACCGCTACTTTATGACAGTAATAGTCCCAAAAGCAATGCTCCTTTTTTTTAAAAAAAAAAAAAAAAAAAAAAAAGTTTGAAATTAATACAAAGTTAAGTGCAAGCCATTATTCGACGCTGTGGCAACTAACCTTTGTTCGCCCCAAGCGATGAAGAGGAAATCCGAAATGGATGAAAACCCAGTCCCCTAGAATTAGGCCTATATATGAAATTAAATATAGAAAATGCTACTGGAATTTCAAAGATACATTTTTCCTTGTTCCTTCTAACGAACTAGCCCCCTGACGCCTTTTTGTATGACCTGTAGTCTGTAAGGGCCATAACATTCGCTCACATTTAATTTCTCACTGCCTTACGTGGCCAGTATGAACTACGGACCTTCTAGTAGAACGATGTCCGTATAATATCCGCTGTCGGAGGCAAAGAGTCGCGCTCGATGCGCCACAGGACATGCAACAATGCCATCTTGGGTCGAGTCGCTGCCAAATTATGAAGGCCCGAAGAAACTGCAAAGATAAACTTACACGGAGGGGAATCAAATTGCCACCTTTCATTCGCACTCCTGCGGCCGGATGAATGAATCGAGGATCATTTGCGGTTTCTGTCGAAACCACGATCCACAAAGGGGGCAATTACATTTAGGGTGATAAAGCAGGAGGGTGACTGCCCAGCTCTCGAGAATAGCTTTCGAAGCTCATGCAAAACGGATCTCAGTGATTTTGAACTGAATAATAATCGAATGACGCTGTTTTGTTTCACACAATTGCGTGCCAGTTTAGCCTATGTGAAAACGGTGAAATTTGCATTCGTAATAGTTATTTGTTCAGTATATGAACACACAGAGCTGAGGGCAATAGTCATCTTTAGCAGATTCATCTTTATACCCAGTTACACTGAAAAAGCTTAAATTCGCCTGTTCCCAAAGTAGGTAAGTTTCCAAAATGATACTTATATAGACTGTTCTGTGATTTAAAAATACAAAAAGCATATCCAGTGCTTCGATTAAAATATAGAACAAGCTCGATCTAATTATAAATAGTAACGTGACAAAGTAACTAAGAAATATTATATTTAAAAAGCCAGTAGCGGATTGCATTAGGTGAATACAGGGCTGTCAGAATTTAATCTCAGGTGTATCACTGTGGCAGCACACACCCATTTTCAGAGCCAATAACTGACCCCCACCTGGTACAAAAGCCCTGTGACTAGTTTCAGAACAGGGAGCAGTCTCTGCAAGTAATAAATCCGCCAAATGAATCAGCATTAAACGCGATTGAAGCGATAAAACCGAGGGCGTAGGTTTGGTTTCAACATTGGTAGAGACCAAATCAGTCCCGAACCCCCCCTGATTGAACACGGTACTCCCACAGTAGGGTCGTACCCCAGTGCCGTTCATACCAAAATGATAAAACACGTTAGTGTTTTGAACAGCCACGGTTGTTGCACTTATGAAACGGCATATGCGCAAACCACTTAATAAAAGAATTAACACGCATGCAATTCCCCTGCCTTGTTTATGTACGCTGTCTCTAATTTTTAAATCGAACTATTTAGTGGAAATTCCGCAAGTGATTAAAATCATCAGAATACAGAGTGAGGACTTTAGCTCAGTTGTGTTCTTTACAGCGGGATACAATCGCAACATAAATTAGATATCCTGAAACCAAACACACATAAAATATCAATAAGAAGTACTCATGATTAATTTCAAACATGTTTCCTTTTTTTCCCTGTGGGAGATATTCTAATGCGTGCGACAGTGCAACATATCGTGAATTTGTTGTCAGCCTCTTGGTTTATGGTCGATGAAGGCTTTCAACCCTTTGATGGTGGCGCGCATTAAGCGCGGAAAGCGCGCACACCTACGCATGCATTTACTCAAACCAAATCGAGCTCCAATTTAAGGACATGAAAAGGATTAAGCATCTTTAATGAAAGATCCAGCAATTCAAATATGTAATATTCTGTCAGATGTCAATTCCCGTTAAACAACAAAATACATTGTTTTAGGGTTCTATGTTTTGTTATCAGTGGAAACAAATTTCTTTTATAGTTTATCCATCAGTAAAAATGCGCAAACTATAGTTTTACAATCGGTGTAATCATCACCATCATCATCACTATCATCACCATCACCATCATCTTCGCCGTGGAAAGGCATAGCACTATCAATGATTTTTCAGCCCTCAACACCCCCCCTGTAAGATATATACTAAACATAGAGGCATATTATCATTGCCGGGGGCCCCTATTTGAGGCACCGGAGCCCCTCCTGTTCTTTTCTTTGATAGTTGGGGGGTGGCGACGGTAAATGTTTCAGACTGGTCCCCCCCCCCTTTCTTAGCAGAAGCCCTTGGGCTTCAGCCAACGTAACCCCATGCATTAAAGTGTACCTGAATAATCAACACGCTCTGCAAGCGAGCGCCACCTCTGAATGATTGTCCAAAGGTCAGGAACTCCATGGTGCAGCTTGAAGCCACAGTAGATCAGAAGCCAGAGAAACTGTGACCTCACCCTCTCACTGGCAGAGCTGGAAGATCATGTGTGTGTGTGCTTTTCTTATAGGTGACTAAAACTGTGTGTGTGTGTTTCAAGAGGACAAGGAACGGAAACAGGGGTGATCCTCTATTCCAGTGTTTCGCAATCCGGTCTTGGAGGACCCCAGTTCAGTCCACATTTTTGCTCCCTCCCAGTTCTGGGAAAGGACCGGGTTCAGAAACACTGCTCTATACATGTTCATGCATTGGCCAACACCAACACGTTTAGACTAAAGCATCTGGGTACAGCAGGGAAAGTAGTTCCCAAGAAATATTTACAGTTTTGCTTCAGTAACAAGTCTATAGTGATCAGCGCTTTTGTGAGGGAGACGGGGACATGCAGCGATAAGCAGCAGCTGATCTCTACAGCACAGAAGTTAAGCAATATTCTCCACTGTTGGATGAAGAAAAAGAGAATCAAAATAGTCTCTGTTGATGGAGAAGGTGTGTTGAGAGTAGAGGGATAAAAATGTTTGGTGGTCCGACCCGGTAGCGTGTTTCCATGTATGTGCTCTTTGTTTAGGGAATCATTGATTAAAACAATGTGAAGATTCTTGCTGGTTCACTGTAGGAGTGGATGATGTCACAATGCTAGATGCCTTGGCGTGTTATTGATGGGGCTCGGGACACTACCTTCAGTATGGGAGAGCAGGTTCATGATTCTTAATACAGGATTCCTATTCACTGCAATGTCACAAAGGTGCAAAATGTGGCTGTTTTATTGATGTGACATATGAAGGTTTCAGCTCTTCCTGATAGTGTATGAAATCTATATCATATGCATGCTTTTGAAGATATTTAACTGTAGATGTAAATAAGGATAAGTGCTGCCTCTCTTTGTGTGGTCCCAGCATATGCAGGGCTCAGTCTCGCAAGGTTGGAGAAGAAACAGAGAAGATGTAGGAGAACAAAAGCAATTGAGAGGATCCATAGTCTTAAGCAGCTTTAGAGATGATACCAGCAGGATATGAGGAAGCTTCTGGATCTGTGGACCCGCAGTCCACTTTGCTGTGCCGTGTTTACTGGTCCCACAGACACCTGTTGCTTTTAGGGGGGCTGTCAGTGTTTATCATTTATTCGTAGGATAGCAGATAAGAGGAACAGGGTGATTCGAAAGCACTTACGGCATGTTTTGCCATGAGCTGACAGGGCTGAATCCCCCTTAAACAAACATTTGGTCAATTTACAACACATCTTTGTGAACCCGTAGGTGAAAAGGCCCTTTCTTAAGGGATATCGGGGGACAGGTTCTCAAGCTTGTTGAAAGTAGACTGCAAAGACTTGTTTTTTTTTTTTAAAAAAAATTGGTATATCTTTCGACTTTGATTGAAAGCAGCATACATCAGAGTTCTGCTTAATTGGCTCAGGTGTAAGTTTAATTTTCGTTGATGCATTCTGCTGAATGCGCAAACTGTGAGCTGGAAAAAAAGCAACATCGTTATCTTGAGACTGCGGGCAAACAGTCCTCTTGAATGCCCATTGTAGAGAAGTCAAAAGTGTTTTTTTTTGAAACATTAAGAAAGTCATGGTGGAATTGGTGGTTTTTTCCCAATGGAAAATAAGATCTGCTGAAATGTCATGGGTTGTAGGACACCTGTACACAAATAATACTTCTTGGCAGACATCTCTATCTCCGAGAAAAATAAACAAGTATCCTGAACACAGTCTGGGGGGGAGGTAACGTTCAGCATGGTGGCAAGACCGCGTGTGTCCGAAGTGAACCCCCGCAGGCTTCATATCTGCCTGGCGCAACCAGGATGTTTGCTTGGAGACCGGATGAGGGCAGCGTGATGCGCAAATATACCGACACCAATGCTGCTGTTTCTCCTGGGGAGGCCACAGGGTAGAATCGGCACAGCTGAACCCGAGACGGCAGCCATTACCTCAGAGGGTGGTGATAGAGGCCCGCGATCTGTGATCCACACGTGACCCTCCTTGAACCTGTCACAGGCCCAGCTTAGACGAGGCGGCCTTCTCGTGCCCAGCTCAAAGGAACTTGCAAGGATGTCAGATATTCTTCCCGAAGGTCGTAGCCGGTGCCATCGTCCTATTTGGCGACATAGGCGGCTGCCTAGGGCGTCATATTCTGAGGGGGCGCTAACTTAGCAAGTTGAATTCACTTTTTCTCAGATGGGGGCGGGGGCGGGGGGAGCATGAAGCCTGTATAGGGCGTCACATGGGCTCTGACCTGCATTGTTTGTAGCCGTGATATTTTCAGTGGTGTGACGAAACCCCCCCCCACCATTAGAGATTAGATGCAGTAAATGATGAGTGACAGCAGTATCTGTCTTTCTGCCTAGCGAGTATGGAGTGTCCTTCCCGCACTCGCCTGCATAGCGATCCCAACTTCCCACTAAACAGTTAACTGTCCCTCACGCTGTGTGATCTCTATCTGTTTGGATTGGCTGTTTGCTTTTTGGGATACTTCTGTTTTGTGTGGGAGAACGGCTTCTCCTGCTCCCTCTAACCCCCCCCCATTTTGCCCTCCTTTAATACCTGACAGTTAGTATATTACCTGCCTGCATTATATACCTTAATCACACTAAACAGGACAGGGACACCATGGAAATGAGATGCAAATCCCGGACTCCTCCTGGCCCGTCGGGAAGTGTGCAGGACATCGGCTCGGGCCGCCAGCAGCTATTTGTTTCTGAGAATGACAAATGAACAGCGACTGTTTTGTTTCTAACTGTTTTTTGTTGTTGCCTGAACTGGCCCGAGTTCTTCAAAGCAGGTTAGGATGCTGGAAAATTATCACCAAATTTCATTATGCGGCTCACCTCTTCTTCCCGAAGATAGGTGTTGTAAATAAACATGCACATAACTCCTGTTTTGTAGGTTATATCCTTGCTGAAGGAGGAAAATAAATTACTGGTTCCAGGCTGGATATGAGTCTTGGAGCCATGTAGAGGCCTAGTGGATCATCACGTATCCATAAAACACTTCAGGGTTTCTAAGCTGCTAGATTCATAATGCAGCTGTGCAACCCTACAAATAAGGAATAACTTGATTTCTCATCAATGCCATAGAATTTGATATAAATAGCAGCGATGGATTTGCCAGTTTTCCTCACTATGCGGAAAAGAATGACAATATCCTTCCAGAACTCTGCTGCCTCTTTGTTGCAATTGTTTTTTTCCACTGAACTTATGCCTACTTACTGAATCCTTTTCCTCAAAGCAATCCATTGCTGTCACTGTCACCGATTCACCCATACCTTATAAGGAGGGTGGGGTACCTGCATAGAATTGATGCAAACAAGGACACAACAAACAAACTCCACCCAGAAACAGCTGCCCAGCTCTGCCCTGGAGTTAATTAACTGCGAAATGTCCAAACTCTCATCTTTATGAGTGGAGACACCTCAGGGCATGTTGTCATGAAAACATGTAACTTTATTTCATCTTAATGGGACATAACCGTTGGCTAAATATCCATGGCGACACGTCGAAAACAGCTGCACGGCAGTAGATCAGCAGGTCAGTAGTGCGCTCTCATGCTCTGCTATCCTCGCAGAGTCAGAAGAGGCAGGAGCACCAAGCGAAGTTCTCGAAATTTGCAGTTTTAGCAAACTGGATCAAACTGGATCAGACGAAAATGAGAAATCAAAAGTGAGGCTGTATCTATATACCTGCTGCTTGGAGTTGGTGGCCTGGACTCAGTAATGCACAGGTGCCGCTCATGAGGGCGAGTGGGATGGTCGTGTGTTAACGCTGTGTTTGTGAGGGGAAGGTCATTGGTTCAAGGCCCTTAACCCCCAGCTGTTACATAGACTAGCTGGTCCTCTCTCTCTCTCTCTCTCTCTCTCTCTCTCATGTCACTGGATAAAAGTGTCTGCTAAGTTTTTTTTAAAACGGAAACCGCTTTGGAAAGTCAGAAATGCTCTGCTGCTGCTGGATCAAAGGACGAGAAATACTGGAATGCAGGGATTCAATTACCATGAGCTGATTATGTCATTGCTATTAAAACACCTGCTCTTAAGAGAATGGCATTAGCAAAACAAACAAAAACCCTACATCTCATACTCAAAGACGTAGATTTGTGGCAAATTCTCATCACCTCCGTCACAAATGCACCAGGCAGCAAAAATTGAGTCTGGATGCCGGGAGGATGTATTTTTTGAGCTCGCTGGGAAGATGTTATCTGCCGTTTTCTCCATGCTTACAGTGCAAACAGTCGTGCTGGTGGAGAGGGCACCATGGCCCATAACCGCACCCCCCACCGGACACACACATGCAGGCTCAGGAGCACTGCGTCTCAATCCCGATGAGGTCAGCGCTGTTTGTGGCCATTTCGGGATCCGCCGTGGTCTGTTGTGGTTTCATAGATCAGTGAAGACGTTACCCTTCATCCCCCTGTAGGTATCAGGGCTCTGGTAGATTCACGGCTCACTGAACCCCTGTTTTGCTCAAAATTCTGAGAAAGAAAATAGCAACACCTTTAGATACCAATAGCTTCTGCATGCAGAAACAAATAGAATGTAAAAATAAAATGCTTAAATATGACAATATCCCATATAAAAGAATAAAACACATTTGTAAAATGTAAACATCTTTAAATGATTTTTAAATCTTTTCCTGGATTCACTATCCTTTTATTAACTGACAAATTCCTGGACTTTCTAAGTCCTTCATTTGCAACTCCCGATCCTTGATACAAGGCATTTGCTCTCATACTGGGGTACTGGAACACTTTCATTTGTTTTGAGAAAGGTCCTAAACTTAAAGAAGTCATATAATAAACAATATTGGATTTCTAAGACACTTTTATTATGAAGTTTAGATTCTACCTTTGCATATTTCTTCACAGGAAGAACTAAATGATCGCTCATAAGCAACCGCCCCCCCCCCCCCCCCCCACCCCCCCCCCCCCCCCCCCCCCCCCCACCCCACCCCGCCCCACCTGACCGGC
>JAOYFF010000030.1:142555-160700 GCA_025773925.1 Cryptomyrus ogoouensis
CAATCGCCGCCCCCCCCTTTCCCCCCCCCCCCCCCCCCCCCCCCCCCCCCCCCCCGCCCTTGTCTGCAGACAAACCTTTCCTGTGACTCTTACCTTACCCGTGTCACTCACTTTGGGGTGTCAAGCTGACTCAAGGCTATTTTTGCTCTCGGAGGTGAACCGACAGGTGTGTCCCCCACCCCAAACCAGACTGGGACAGTGAGCTGAAGGTGGGGTTGGGTGATAAAATTAACTAACTAAAATCTGTCTCTCTGGTTATGAGTTTCATGTGTTCAGGGTCAGATCACAATTGGAAAACCTCGATGATTAACATTTAGAGCAACAAACACTCCCTCTCAGATTTGTGTATATATATGTATATTCTCTACATATTTGTTCATATTGCTGTTTCTTGTGCAATATGTATGCGTGTATATATGTAATCTGCATGGCTGTGGTATGTACGCATGCTAGCAGGTGTATGCATTGTCTATTTGTTTTTCTGTTGGATGTATGACTGACTGTCAGAGGTATGAATCATGAACAGATGCTTTGCCTAGTTTTATGCTTCTTAAACTGATTTTTATTTCATCCCAAATTGTGTTTTGCCTGGTCTAGATGACAGGAATCTTGATTCTTAAATCAACAAATGAAGGGTGAAAGTTAAAACGGTGAAAATCGTACTGATTTCTCCATTTTATAAAGATGAGGGTGAGGGTTTGGTTTAGGCTTCTGTCTAACTGGATCATGTCCTGGAGGCTATACCATGCTGCCGGGTCCAAGGAGAGTCATGCAGAGCACGGCTTCGCAGCTACAGGACGGTGTGGATTCAGAGACCAGAGGGCTCATAGTGCTGGCAGGATCTGTCAGCGTTTGTTATAGAACAAACAGAACAAGGTTCTTCCTATACAGCAGCACTATAAAAAGCAAAATGTTTTCCAGGTTTCAGGCCCAGGGAGCATATGGGAATCTGGGTGCCGTTACAAGGTTTACCAGGAAAAAAAGTTCCTCAGCTTTTTTTAAAAATCTGATTGTTTTTAACATGACAGTTTTAAACATGTAGACCGGCTAGTGACTTCAAGCTGACTCTCGCTGCTGTGACATGACTGATTTTATGAGTGGTGTTAAAAAGGCCTTTTTATACATAAAATTATATTGGCCATTTTTGTGGCCCACTAATCCTGAGACATAAGCGCTGCTTTACCTGACTAGCACAGCAGAGGGAAGGAATATTCTAGACATTTCAGCAGCCGTTTGACATTTATTCTCTCAGCCACACGGGACTCGACGCGCTGAAAGGCACCTGTCCTTATGTCTCATTAAATCATCAAATAATGACAGTTAAATTGTATTAAATTCGAAAAGCAGATTGGGGGGGGGGAGTACAGAGCAGTTCCCAATTCACCCGGCTTATCTACAGAATACCAGGGAAGGCGAGTACCACCACAGTCCATAAAATAATTCCCCAAAACCACTGGCACACAAAATCAGGCTGAACCCGAATCTCGGCGTGAGGCTGCCAAGAAGGTGGGGGGGGAGCCGGGGAGCCGGGGAGCCGGGAGCTGTGGGGCGGGTGAGTGAGACTGGGCCGGGCGTGTAGCGGCAAGCCGTGGTTTCAGTTGCTCAACAGGCGACGTGCCGCGATCCCGCCTCACCGCCGGCCCGACGCGGCCGTCAGACCTTCTGCTTCGTCGGGCAAAAAAGAAAAGTGAATTATTGTTCTCTTGTTTTTTTGGTTGTTGTCATGCACCTTGCTGAGTGTGTGGGTGTAGTGCGCAGAAGAATGGAACTGTCAAGAGGGGCTGGAAGACCAGCCCCACCTCATGAAGGTCTATTATGAAGAGGAGCTAAACCACACATCCATCAACATAATCCGGCCGTTGGTTCTGACTGTAGTTGTGGGGGCGGGGGGGGGACTTGCTTCCCTGAAATCAGATACGGTGACACATGAAGTGCATCCATAACACTCAACGTTTGCTTCGCCTCTCTTTTGTTCTCCTGGCCCCCCGCAGGATGTCGGAAGCCCTGGGCTTCATCCCACATCCTTGCCCACGTCCCAGACTTGCTGCCTTTGTTCCCCTTGGAATGCACTGACAGTCAAACGGCGGATCCGTTAGCCCAGATGGGGAGAAGGGATCGCAGGAGCTGCCGTTGAACCTTTCAGCTCATGCTTGGGAGAAAAACTTCCAAACTACGAAACTAAATGCAAATTAAACAACGAGTAGCCAATTAAAATTCCCACAGATGTGCCAACCAATTATCCTGAGCGGGGTTGAGAGGCAATCGCACATGGAATAGGAAATGTTTTGCTTATAAAACTGAAGAGTGTGGGTAAACTTTTGATCGCGATTAGGTGTAGCCAGAATGTTGTCTAGCTGCACGATCTTGAGGAAAACATTAGGGCAACTGATTCACCTTTGGCAGCCTGTCAGCGGAGTTTCACTTGAGCAGGAGCCAAAGAAGCTCACCTGCGGGTGATGTGGCGGGCGGGCAAGCCAGCGAGCGAGAGCGGTACTGCCTCTCCGGTCGTCTGCCTCCCCTGGATTCTCCAGACCTCTCCGTCTGCGTTCAGACATGCTTTTGTCACCCACGGAGAACCGGGCCAGGAATCCCTGCCAGCGCCCGCGTGACTGAAGAGGATGTGTTGGGAATGGAGTGGCCGTCTGCATGCGAGTGCGTCGACTGGAGCTGCTGTTGGACCTTAGAATTATACGTCGCCTTTAATGGTTTATTATCAAAAGAAAGAACTTTAAAATTCTTAATCGGTGTTTAGTGTTTAGAAAAAGAGAATCGTAATACAAATTCTGCAAGACAAAACATAATATCATATTTACTAATACCCTGTGTATTTTTATGACACTTTTATCTAAAGCAATTTACAGCAGAGGGAAAGGTTACAATTTATATGTGCTTTCTGGGATTTAGAACCCACGACCTTTGCATTGTTAGTGCAACTTGTTCAACTAGAGTACAGAGGCCTTGTAAAGAGGGGAAACTTAAGAGGATTTCAAGGGCCCTTGAGTCACGTAATTGGATTGGTCTTAGGGGCCCAAAATCTCTACCAGAGCCCCTGCTACTGTGTGTATGTACATAGATTCCTTTGTTGCCCTACACTATAATGATACATCTGCAACGTGCAGAACTATTCAGTATTAAAACACTAAACCATACCTGCTGAGAGGTACAGGGGCCCTTGCTTGTCTGCAGCCATGATTATAAATAAACATTGTGGCTTGACCCACAACAGAGCAGGAAAAAAACCACAAAGCCCACCTCAGATTTCCATTGGCTGCTGGTTCACAACAAATGTTTACTCATGTGCGAGAAGAAGGCAGCCGGGTGAGGAGGGGCAGTGAAAGTTTGGCGGATTTCACCGCAGCTTTGCATCAGAATGTGCATCCCCAGTTAATCCATGCATCAGAATGTGCATCCCCAGTTAATCCATGCATCAGAATGTGTATCCCCAGTTAATCCATGCATCAGAATGTGCATCCCCAGTTAATCCATGCTGTCACACCTCCTTTAGTGTAGAGTGAGGGTAAGATTGAGCCGACCTCCCTGCGTAATACATCTGTTACTATTATGCAAGTAAGCTTCCTTGTGTAATTTGTATAACCCACACAACATAAATTAAGACAGATGATGAATGTCCATCCATCCATTTTCTGTAACCGCTTATCCTAATCACGGTCAGGGGTGGGGGGATCCGGAGCTTATCGACACAAGCCAGAGAACAACCCATTGCAGCACATATTCACACACCATTCACTCACACGCCAGTCACTCACACGCCAGTCACTCACACACCGTTCACTCACGCACCGATTTGGTAACCCCAATTCACCTCAGCATGTTTTTGGACTATGGGGGGAAACCAGAGCACCTGCAGTAAACCTCACGTCGACACGGGGAGAACATGCAGACTCCACACACACTGGAGCAACGGCGGGAGCTGGAACGCTAGTCCCAGAGGTGTGAGTGCAAAGCACTGCGCCGCCATGTGCCACCCCAAGATGATGAATATGATTTAAAAAAACATCATGTTTCCAACTAAGGAAAAAAAAAATCCAAGGACATTTTCTGTGATTTCTATTGATTGATTTCTATTGATTGATTTCATACGCTGATGTCATCTGCACCGTCAACCAATCACATACGTGACAAGAGGAGAAGTGGGCGGGGATTGTAGTACACTGTTGATCGCTGCCACCAATGGGAATTGAGTAAGATCAGAGAAGCATAGTATCATCCTCCATGGCTGAGGTAGCAGGTTATAGAGAAAAGCAGGTTCACTGAGTCCTGAAACAGCGCTGCTGCCTGACACCTCTGGCTGGAATCTGCCACTTACTGATTTACATCTGTCAGACCTGCCAAAGCCCAAACCTGATCCGCAGGTATGGCCCATCCCTTGCTCCGGAGATCGAAATCAGTGCCCCACAATAGCAAGGGCCCAGTGCAACTGCCAGTAGCGGGTGGAGCTCTCCTGAGGTGGTGCTGGGGTTTTACAGGAGCGGGGCAACATAGAAATGATCGCCCCCACACCCTCCACCCTCAGCCAAGGGCTAAGTTGCACGGCTCCCATCCTATGAGAAGAGACCTTTCCAGAACCAGATCATTAGAAAGCAAGACAAGGCATGGAATTACAAAGAGGATGTAAAGGGAGGTGGGGAGCACCCCGATGAGACATACAGACACGTGGGGAAGGGAAGCGAAATGGACCGTGTAGAAGAAGGCGCCAAAAAACAACACGATGTGCCGTTTAACTCCGAAGGGTTAAACGCAGGATGAGACGCGACTGAAAGCCGGGATCGGCAATGACACAGCAGTGCATAATGCAAAAAAACAAAGAATGTTTTTTATAACAGGTTTGCACAACTCAAAACGTCAATTCCAGAGCAACTGCGTCACACTTCTTAAATTTTGTTTATGTGCATTTATAAGTCATGCGCAGCAACAATTTCGTAAATTGGAGCCTCTCGGGTAACCAGTACTAAGAAACCGCCACAAGAGGGCGTAACACATCCACGCTGCGCCATTCCCGCTAAATAAGCATTACATCATTAAGAAATTGCTGGGTGGGACAGGAAATATGGGGAGGTGTACTTTTTTTACACCATATGTATCTTTTTTTTTTTTTTTTTCTTTCGGCCTCAATCTTAGGAGGATACATGCAGCCAAGGAACGTTCTCATCCTGAATGCCTCCAGGAAGCATCCACCCGTGTTTAAATGGAAAACCCACCGTTTCAACTACTTTCTTTCTTACATTTCGGTTGTCCCGGTTGGCGGCAGTTCAACTCTACTTATACTGTAAATATACACGGCTGCTCAAATAATGTATTTGCATGTGCCAATAAAGTAATCCACACAATAAATTCAAAAGCAGTTTTATTAAAAGTAATCCCTTTGCATCTTCAGCGCAACTCAGCAGCGTTCAACGCATTTTCCACAAGTTTCAACTGCATCTGAGTATATGAGTCTGCCATCCAAATGTTTTCTGTTCACCGATTACCTGCTTGTTGATTACAGGTTATACATTTGCCATGTGGCGGTCATTCAGTCTGTACACTGGGTAATTTCCCCACGTCGCCTCTGTCTATTACTGCCTTGGAGCGATAGCCACGGTAACATTCGACTCCACTGGGGACAAAAGCGGGGTGGGAGTTGTGTCGTGGGAATAAGGCAAAATTAGAAAGTGTGAGGCACCTGGGAGCCTCGGGGCGAACTTGAAGAATGGGCTGTTTGTCACGTGACTGTCGACTCACCTGACACAGGTATGAGCGACGCTTAATTCTTTTCGAAAGCGGCCCTATAAATTATCAGCATTTAAACCGGATCTAAAGAAACAAAAATACATTTCTGCATCACTGAAGCTGAATAAAAACTGGTGACATCGGGGAAAACGTGCATGGTCACTTTTTACACTCAGATCTGTAAAATCTTTAATATAGGGTTTAAATTGGGTTACCGTAATAACCGTTCCACGGTATTTAATATTTATTTCATAGTTAAAAGGAGGAAATGCAGACGGAGGTTTAGTTCGTTTTGTCCGGCTTCAATGGGGCTTTATGGCGGTGTGTCCACTGTGTGCTGTCACTAGGACCATATAAATAAAATGAGGTTATCTTGCCCTCATTCAGTTTTTGCCTGCATTGAGCTGGCTTTCTGCTTCTGACGTATCCCTGCTGTCTGCTACCTGCGTTGCCGTTGCTTTCTGTCAGGAAAATCCTCCCATTGCCTTCCCTTTGCCTGCCTGGTCTGGTTATTTACTGCTCCTTTCACTTCAGGTCATGAATAATTGAACAGAACCAACGGCTTCCCAGACCACGGTAACTGTGGTTTTATAGGAACCGGACCGTGTCGGCACTCCACAGGGAAGCGTTTCCGACTCTTTGAAGAATTACACAGATCGGGGTGGTGAGTAAAGTTTTGCACGCATCTCCAAGAAGCAAACTGCAGAAGCCTCTGAGATATATCAGTTTCAAAACAGGGACTACACTGCTGTTGAGACATCAGCAGGACTTTACATTCAGAACATGTTACAGCTGTTAGAATATGCAAACTGGGGGGATAGCCTCAAGATGATTGCAGTGACGTGTAATGTGTTGCGATGCAATACCAAGACTGGCCTCAGCAGGGCGCCACTCTGCAAGGAAGTCCAAACCGGAAGCAGTACATGGAAAAATTAGTATGACCTGGTATATTTAGGAATCTCCTATATTGATTGCATTATTTTAAAATAATTCTTCACGGAGAACCTTCTGGTTAGGTACACCGTTCATTTCAAGTGTGTGGGTGTGCGTGAGGGCCCACGTATGCATGGGGGGGTCGTAATGCGTCCAGCTGCTCTGCATTGGTAATTGCACTCCTCCATCGGCCACAATATTGTAAGGCAGCCGAGTGTTGCTCTTTGGGGGGGGGGGCATGTGCCATGTGACCGTTTTTTAAAAGAGAGTGAAAACGTAGATGTCTGAACTTATCCAATGAACAGGACAGTTTAATTCTCTGCCAGGGGAGTCTTTCCTTCGGCTTGTCAATGTATAAAGGTCAAATAAACTTTAAACGCTGTACTTTCTGCATAGTCTGGCCTCAGTGAACGTGCTGCTCTCCAACCCAGTCCAGTGTTCTAATGCAAATCGCTCCCCGTTCAGACGCTTGCCTATGGAAATCAGAAACAGTCCACAACAGCCATTCTGCCCATCACAAAAGGGGCCCTGTTTGAAACGTGGCTTCTCAGTGGTTCCTCAAATCTCATATTCTTTTCAAATTTAAGAGGTTATGTGAGAGAGGAGCACAGTATTGTATATTCTCTTCCCTGATTTTGATGAATAAGCAATAAAACTTTGCTCTTTTGCTTGTGCTCTTTTGTGTGGCTTCTCTCTTTCATTCTTTCATATTTTTTTTTTTAACTGATAGGGCAAGGTGTCTTTTCATATCCCCTGAAGGTGTGTTGGCTGGGATAATCTAAGAATTATCACACACTTTTCTGAGAACCTGACAATAGAGTTTATAGTCTTTACCATGGAAACAGTTACACATTGTCAGTTCGCTTCCTGTTTGGTTCCTGAACCGTCTGACTGTCCCCTGAAAAATGGACTTAGTTACCAGACATTTCCTTTATCTGTTCCGAAAGTAGAATATGTAACTATCTTGGAAAAGCAGCCGGTTAACTGGCAATAGTAGCGTGGGCCAGAAAATATGCAATAACTAATATCTGTGGTTGCATTCCATCTCTGATGCTGCTAACTTCTAACTATATATATATGTATGTTTTTCCCCAGTAAGGTTTTGCTTTGGTAAATGTCTTGCTGTAGAAAAGGCTAAAGGTGTAATTCAGATTATAAGGTGTGTAAGCAGCATTTTCTGTGTAATAAGAGCTGCTAGTACTGTTGACCAACTGTGTGCTCATGTGTCCGTATCTCTTGTGAAAATTCAGGAAAGACAGCTCAGTGCAATTCCATCCCCTTCAAAGATCGGCGTGTTGGTAGCCATGGAAACAGCCACACTTTGTTGCTCAGGGAAACCGGCTCTTTTGCTGTCTGTCCGAGATGCTGATCATTGACGTTGCGGGGTCCATTATTAATGAGGCGATGTGGGCGCAAAGAGGAATATCGTTTTGATCACCGTGGGCCGAATGAGATGGCCTCAATCTGAATGAGTGTCTCTTGTGTCAACCTGACAGATGTGCCTTATTTTGTTTCTGAGTCAGGTTCGAACTCCCCTGGTCCATGTCCCTGTTTGTTATTCACTGATCAGTGCTCTCTCATTGGTTATTCACTGATCAGTGCTCTCTCATTGGTTATTCACCGATCAGTGCTCTCTCATTGATTATTCACCGATCAGTGCTCTCTCATTGGTTACACAGCCTGTCATGGCTGTACAGGGAGGTGTCTCTCCAACTCTCTATCTACCTCCCTCAAGGACTGCTCAGCAGTTCCAGAGCCAGCAGTTCCGGAATCTTCCAGGACCTGAAGTCAGGCCTGGGCAGGATCTGGCACCTCAGTGACTCAGCTGAATACTCAGGGAAAGGGGCACCCCCCCTGCCCCGTCTTCCTCCGCTTATTTCCCGAGGGTGTCCAGTCACCACGTCTTGTCAGGGGAGTTCCCATTGGCCAAGGGGCCCTCAAAGTTAACGTGCATTCCACACAGTTCTCTTCTTCTGCGTTCTTTCCACCTGACACTCTCATGTGATACTCCCTCTCGGGTCATGTTGGTGAAATTACTCTCTCTGCGTCTCCATGGAGAATGTGAAACAGGATAAAGGGACAATATGACGAGGCAGGCCGAGTTTCGCCTCCACATGTCTGCTCCAATGCATCATCTGCATCCAACTCTCCCCAGCAACCTGGTCACCTGACCATGATCATTAAGCCCTATTGGCTGCCAGCAGATCAGGAGTCTGTAACATGTAAAAGACAAATACATTTGAGACCTGTGCTTTCTATATACGGACACTATATATTTTTCTCTCTACTGGAAGACAATTTTTTTAATCACTGAGAAAATTCACAGTATAAAGATAGGCTCTCAGTTTCCCAGGAGCTAGGGGTGAGTTTGGCACCCTCCAGTGGGTAAGGCTGTCACTGCTCACTACTGCCGCCCCTGTGGTTGGATCATGACACAGCTGCCAAGTCATTTTATTTATGGCTTAGCAGCTTCTCACCTCTCTGAATGGCATTCTGCCTCACCAGTGGCAGGGTTGGCACCTATATGTGGGTGGGGGCGGGGAGAGGGTGTGCGGAGGGGAGCAGGAAGCACATTGGCTTGTACTGGGGCCTAATGGGCCTGCTTGTAAGGTGGTAGTTATGATCAGCCACCTCAGCAAACAAGCCGCCTCCCTTCCTCGCTACCGGATGACCTCATGGGGCCGTGAGTTACACCCACAGCCCGTCACCCGGCCCTGGTGTTTAGCTGGCAACACCATCTCCATGACGATGAGCAACATATGCCTCTTTGTTGGCTCCAGGCGTCCTAGTCTGAACTACAGGGCATGGCGGGGGTCAGAGCTAAACTCAGAATCCCCCTAAACTTAGAATGCTCAGCGTCTCCATGGGGATGAACCCAATAGAGGTCTGTGTTGTGTGCAGGGATCCTCATCTGAACTGCGGGGCAGGGTGTCGCAGATATACCCAGAATGCCATGGTGCCCCCCCCGCAACACAGCCGCAACCCCCTCGGTGATTCCCACTACAGCTACATCTTTGTATCTCTGCTTAACTGCGGAACGGTGGTTGTTTCTGAAAAACGCCCCATGTCCCTGCCTGACACTTTAAGGGCAGCGGTTAGTCATCAGGGAGTGAAATATCCCCACTTAAGTTACTCCGAACCCTGAGAACGACATGTTTCATGTTTTGGCTGACATATGCAAATATTTTGGACTCATTCATCCTTATATGGAGTTAGGGTCCATCTGAGACCATCGTGTGTGGAGGTGCCAACCAAGTAAGGCCCAAACTCGGACCGGATGATCCCATTTTAATTTAGATATTAAGTATTATCTAGTTGTCTGTCCTAAAAGGGGCCACTATGTGGGGACTGGATTTGACGTTTCTGAAAAATGGGAATCAGAAGCATCACTAGAGATTCATGAAAAGGGGAGGTAGGTCCTTTCTAGGGAGAAGTGAAAGAAAATGAATGAGAACACACTGAAGCCCCCCCCCCCCCAAAAGAGCCCCAGTGACGTCTTAACATAGGCTGATGGCTGAACCTCTTAGTCCCGTCTTGGCTTTCCAGATACAAAGTCCACGTTTCCATGTTGCGAAGATGTGTGACTCAGGTAAAACGTGCGTGGATGTGCCTCTCCTGCGATGGACTGACTTCCTACCTGAGATGGCCTTCCTGATGCAGGTTCTGGATCAGCTCAGGAGAGCAGACTTTGAAAATGGATTGATGGAAAACGGTGACAAACTTGACAGTAAACAGCTTTTATACACTTTGCAGTTAATACGTTATGTAGTTAATGATTGAACCAAAATATTTACCAGAACTGAGGTGCTTTTTGAGTGATCAGCAGCATTATGGGTAATTAATGACCCTGCCGGCCAAAGACCTCAGTGTGAAGCGTGGCTGTTTGAGAGCGAGAGAGAGAGAGAGAGAGAGAGAGAGAGAGAGAGAAATGTTCTATGAGGTAAGGTGGCCTGCCAACAGTTCTGGAAAAAATAAACACATGGTTCCCCGTTCTGTGATGCTTCCCTTCCATTGCATGGCCCTCGCCAGACCGCGACTGCTGGCTTCCTCATTTGTACTGATCAGAGGTGTCTGCGGCTCACACGGGGAAATTATCTGAAACATCTGGTTTGAGAAATGCATGTGCGTTTGCATTTACAATGCTCTTAGATGACGTTTCTCAAGAAGGTCGCTGTTAACTGGCCAGATTAGTCTGTTCTGCATGATGACGTTGTTTGAGTCAGCAGTAAAAATGAAGCCATTGACCCAGCTGTGTAGGGAATATACATCGGTCACTGAGACGGTGAACTGAACGCGGTTAGAGAATTGTGCCCCTCCGCCCCCCCGAGGCAGGTGACTTTCCTAGCGACCGAACCTCTCTTTTCTAACACCAGCACCATGGTGCCCCCTGTTGGCTGCTGCTCGTTTTCCCCCTAAGAGCAGGCAGCCATGTTTAGCCAGGGAAGAAGGACCCGCTCACCCTCAGTGAAAGGGGGAACTCCTTCATGCAAGGGTTTTGACCTCATCCTGCTTGATCTTCAGCCAAGGTGAGCTCTACCTTTTCAGGGGGCCCTCGGCAAAGCCTCACTTGAAAACTGATTTATTTTTTTAATTATTTCTAATTTAATTAATGGCACACCACACACACATACCCACACACAGACTCTGTCTGGGCCCCCTTGTGCTGACCGGGCCCCAGGCTCCTGCCTAGTCTGCTCGCGCCTGGATCTGGCCCTGCCTTTGACGGTGCGGTGCGTGCCGGTCACAGCGGCCTGACCTTGGCCAAAGTGGGCAGTCCGCCTCTCTGCGTCACAATGGGGAATCGCCCGTCTGACTCGGCACTCTGATGAGCCTGAGCAGGTTCGCCCCAGTCTGAGCTGACCAAGAAATCCTGAAAAAACTAGGGGTTCCCAAACCCTAATACCAGGGGCTGTGGAATGCTGGGGGATTTGGGGAGGGGTTAGGAAACTTCCAAAAAAAATAAAAAATTCAAAGAAAAATGGAAATGGTTAAATGTTGGTCAATCTGCCGCCATCTTTCCAACCCCCCCATCCCCCCCGGCCCACTTGTTTCCCTGCCAGTAGACCCTGCCCCTGGTTGTTAAGGGTAACTGATCCTCACATGTCTGAAAGTATAGATTCCCTACTGAATCCAACCTGTGCTCTAGACAGCAGTGATATGTCAGATGGTTTTCTAGAGAAAATTCTATTATTAGAATGCAGTGGAATCCCAGCAGCTTCTTGATGGGAGACCAACTAAACAGATACCAGCAAGTCTCCCAGTAAATCCAGCTTGGGACTGAAAATCTGAAACGGCCACGTCGCACGTGCGTTTCATTACCCAACGCCCACGCAGGGCGGTTTCAGACATAAAATACCAACATGCAAAGAATATGCAAGCATTTCACTTATGTTGACATGTGCAGTTGCCCTGTTGACGGCAGCAGCCAATCACAGCCCCTGCCGTTCGGTCACACGGGTTCACAGGACGCTGGAAACTGACCGCGTGGCTTGGGGTGCGTCCAAGATGCAGGGATACTGTACCGCGGTCCGGCCCTGCCAGTTTGGTGGTGGCCCCCCCCCGCTTTAATAATGATGCCTGTTCTCTTGTCAGATTGGATGATTCGTCGGTTGTTTAGCTGTACTATTAGCTGTCTTTGCATTATTTTACAGGTTTAACATTATGTCATACAAAAAAAAGTATAATTTTTTCTGTAAAAAATGTTATCCTCAAATTTTTCAGGATATGAACGCCCTGAAGGCTCGGCCTAGTGAGGGTGTAGATGTGGACAGCGGAGACCCCAGGCTCGGCCTAGCGAGGGCGTAGGTGTGGACAGCGGAGACCCCAGGCTCGGCCTAGCGAGGGCGTAGGTGTGGACAGCGGAGACCCCAGGCTCGGCCTAGTGAGGGTGTAGGTGTGGACAGCGGAGACCCCAGGCTCGGCCTAGTGAGGGTGTAGATGTGGACAGCGGAGACCCCAGGCTCGGCCTAGCGAGGCATAAGCCCTGAATGTCTTTAGCAAGGACCCAAACCTTTTTCGTCATGCTTTGTTCATTATATGCATAGCGTATAATGTGGTTTTGTTGCCACCAGACATCAGATTTGTAACCGCCATGGATTACTGTACTTTGAATAGAACAGACGGGCGGATTTCTATTCTTTTAAATCTTGAACTCTGACTCATCGACAGGGCTAAACCCTGGGTCTCCCTGTACCCTAGAACCACCCCTGGATTTGGGTTTGGTCTGTAGGGACATGTCCCTAACTGTACGGATGGAGCACTGTGTATGTTTAGGGGGGTGGAGGGTTTGGCCTGATTTAGTCCCTTCCAGTGTTGAGACCAGACCTACGCCCTTGGAATAGGAAGTGAGCAGCTGTGATTTTAGGCTTGTAAGTCTTTCTTTTAGGGGTCTAAACATGAAGAGATTTTAGCCCAGCGGAGGACGAAGAGCCTATTTCCATTTTGCACCGTTTACAGGATCATCGACGCCAGGTGCGAGTGATGTCAGGAGTGATGTCAGGGGCCCGGTCTCTAATTATTTGCCCTCCTTTTGGTAGTATATTTTTTCTTGTGTGTTTTTACGTATTTAAATTATTCTGGATTTTTTTTTGCGTGCATGCACAGCCCCCCCCCCCCAAGGCTCTCGGCGTCACATAAAGCGTGGGCCGTGTGCTGCGGGGGTTGTCACGGTAACGCATACACAGCAGACTCTGCTGGAGGGAGCTGCTGCCACAGAGCGTTATGTGGATTTAGGCCACCCCGCCCCCCCCCAAGCCGGAACTCCGTAGGGGATGGCGGACAGCAGTCATGTGATGTGACGTCACTGCTCCCCTCCTCTGCTCTGTGACCCTGGTGGCACAGCGATGCAGTATCCGGGGGGGGGGGGGGTGGCAGTGTAGCAGGAAGCTGACAGACGAGGGGGGGAGGAGATGATGGGATGTGGTGACTGGCAGCCGATGATGGGTTGCCTTGGTTACTGGGCAGCGAGGATGTGTGTGTTCTGGCTGAGGTTCAGAGCTCGGTGTGAGCGAGCTGGACTCGGTCGAGGAAATCTTTGTGTTTGGAATCAGCCCTGCAGGACTGTCTGAAAAATCACATGGGGGCTTCGACAGCTTCAGTGTGCTAATCTTTGTGGACATTTTTTAAAAGGGTGGGAATATGTGTTCTCCTCACCCTTGATAGAAAATTAGCACAAAAAAATGCATTCCATAACCAGAAGGAGGTCATTTCCAGAAAGAGCTTTGTTGGCCATTAGACGAGGGTGGCATTTGTGTCATGACAGGCATCTGAGTGACCAGTCACAGGCAATAAATTATGGCGTTGTTGAGCAAGGACGCAGTGCCAGTTATCTCCACAAGGGGCGCTGTGCTGTTTTAACTGCGGGTGAAAAGTGCATGTGTGCAGTGGGACGCTGTCAATCACACTTCTGTCAAGAAGGACCCTAAGGGGGCTGCAGCCGCCAACCCCAAGCACACGCTTGATAATAGGAATCAAGGGCAGCCCATGCCAGGCCTATTCACTCCAAATCAAAGATTTCTCATTCCTCTGTGATTATGCTTACATAACTGGAGGAATGCTGACGTCCTTCTCAGCATGGAGGGGGCTCTCAGAACATCGCAGGCAGCCACGACTCGCCAGCTACGCTGCTCAGATTACACCCGCCATATTTACCTCGGTATCTCATGGGACTTTACTGCATGTTAAAGTGACACCACACCTCATCTCCTACTGTTTCCCCAGTCTACCAGGTGACTCACATATCCAGTAATTAAAACCCCCAAATGATTTAATGTGTTGCTGGCTAATTGACATCCTGGTGCCCCCTATGGCCTGCGGGGGGTGGCTGACACCTAACCCTGCATCTCCCCAGCCATGAAAGCTCATGTTTGGTAGATTTTTGTTAATAACTCGGGGATTACACGTGCCGGCAGTTATGTCACACGCATGGAGGAGCTCGAATCTCAGCCGCGGATGAATTCGGCGCCCCCTATATGTGGCCGGCGAGTTGCGATGCTCCTCATCTTGTACTCTGCAGATTATTGTTCCGATAGTGACCCCTCCCACTGCCATCTGGACTAAGCACACCACCCCGCTGAGCAGCTGTGAGGTAAGCCAGGAACCAGGCTTAGGAAAGCAGTAGCTAATTATCTGGTGCAGAAATTCCCTTTAAAGATCAACAGCCTAATGATTGGTTTGTTGTTTTTTGTGGAACCACTGAGCTTTTAAATTAAATGTGATCCCATTTTGAAACGAAGTGATTTGGAAATATATGGCATTTCAGATTTACACATAACTAATAATTTTACAATATGCAAATCAGACTTTTTTGAAAGTTTTTTCATTATTCAATATATATGAAATATGAAAAAAAATATGAAGAAATATGTCTTGGGATTTGGGCAAAAAAATTGGGGATTTTGGCAAAAAAAAAAACCTTGCTATTTTCGGCTTCCAAAAAATCAGTGTTTGTCCGTGCTGGTGATCACCATCCCCCCTCGCCCCAGCTGTCATTTGGAACATCTGCCCGATAGCATGCAGACGCTTTGAATCCTGGGACGTCGTGAGCAGAAAATCCCGAACTTAGCTTAGTTAGTGCAGTCGAGGCGGCGCTGGGAGACCTCGGAGCGAGCGTTCCCGCACAGGGAGCATGCCGGATTCATCCGCAGTTGATTTGTCAGCTCCCCGGGACAGCTGAGCGGAGCGTGATCCTGCCAGGACGTCAGTGGCCGCGAGAGGCTCGGAGGAGCATACGCAGCTGTGCTAATTGCGGCAGCGGCACTGTGGGGACTCTGAGGACCCCGGGCCTCTCTGATTGGCTTCCAGGGAAGCGTTAGCTGTGGGAAAAGATCAGCAGGCTGTCTTCTCTCCGGATATAGTCGCTTGTCAATGTGCGTCTGCCTGACAACATTTACAGAAGGGGTCGAGATGGCGGCGGACGACAATGAACAGGTCACTGGTGGAAAAAGAAGAATTAGAGTAATGGGGAAAAAAGTGAATTGGCCTGTATCCAATCACGAGGTGACCGCACATAACAGAGCTATGCAGTGACCAATCAGTGGTGGGTGGGGGAGGGCGGGGCTTAGCTGTAGGTGAGATGTGGGTGGAACACGCAGATCTCAACATTAATCTGGCCTAAGTGGCCTCGTTCTCATTGGACAGGAGGGCCTCGTCACCTCTGGGATTTGGATACTTCAGTGAACCAACCCTCTCATGCAGGGGACGTGTTCAGTGTATTGGCGGAATGGTCACCCGTCACGACACGAGCTGGGAGAAATTCTGTGTGCTAATAATGCTACGTGATTATCTGCGTTTCAAGAAGGGAGGGGGGAATAATGGAGGGGGGGGGGCAAGATGGCAGAAGAGTACATGCACACTCCACTGCCCTACAAGCCTGGGCAATGCAGGCAGATCCCACTTTTCACCCCCCTCCCCCCCATTGCGTAACCGGCTCCACCTCCCCTTCCGCCTCCACGTGCTGAATGCCCAGGCGGGGGTGTTTGCTGCTTCCCAAGGCTCCCGGCTCAGCCTGTGCATTTATCAAGGCCGTCTTTCATCAAGCTACCGTTTACCATCCAGGTTTTTCTGTATTATCTCCTCACAGCGCCTGCATTTGCGTCGATACGTCTCTGCATTGTTGTTTTTATGCGGTGTTTCATATGGTAATGGATTCATCGAAATGAGGATTTCTTCCTTCTATGCAAACATGTTGATGCAGTAATACGATTTTGCAGCTGCAGATTTGCAGCCGGTCAGTCGTGCAGGCCTGGCCATCGCAAGTCAAAGCAAAGCACCGACGTCATGGTGGCGAGAGACACTTATCTAGTCTTTTTACGCTTATTTTTCTATAGCCAGTTTTACACCTTTACAAAGTGATGCCTGTTTGCCGATTCCCTCCTCAGCCACTGTGAGTTTAACACCTATCATACATTTGGATCTTCCCATCTTGGGTTACGAAGCCCCGGAAGCTTCTGCATGTGAATGCCATTCTGTACCCACGCACACAGCCTTGATTTCCTGATCTGATGGCATCTGATCCACGTTTTATTCAATTACTAAGCTCTCCGTAGCATTTTCAGCGAGAGGGAAAGCCCATTTTTTTGACGGAAGCAGCATCACCAGTGATGCAGGTGGGGGATTTCTCCCCCCATGAAAAAAATGCTGAGTATGACTGACAGGCATCCGATTGGCTGACAAGAGATGGTCGGACTAGCTGATGTCAGTGGAAACGCTGGCAGCTGTCACCGCCTGAAGAGGCGACGGGAAAGGCTATTGCGTGAGGCATCGAGACGGCTGATGGACCCAAATTCTTTCCGTGACCTCAGTGACGAGTCTGGATTTCCCTGCTCCTATATTTCTGTGTTTTATTCATGTGTGTGGTCTGAGAAAGCTGCTCCTCCCTGTGAAGTAAAAGTTCTGACTCAAACTGTATACTTGAGTACTGCTGTACACTCAGGGAACATGTAGCCTTTCCGGAAAAGTCTGACATAATGAGTAAAGACTGGAATTTTGCATTCAGCTTAGCAAAAGAATCCAGAATGCTCCAACAGGTAGTGCGCCGACAGAATTCACAAATGCACCATTATGGTTTTCAGTATTCAAAATCCGTTCATTAAAAATGCATCGTCGCAACGAAAAGCACCAGCAGGGTATCTTCAGTGTGCTTTGGTTAGATGAGAGCCACTCGATCCAACGGCAAAAATATACTAATTCCCTGTCATCGGTTGAAACGATGGCCGGACAACGGGCATTTGTCTGAGAGATCGTTTTTGTCGGATTTCTCTGTTTCGACACACTGATTCATCTGACCTTCTTCCACTGACCTTGACGTAATAATGAGAGCCATTGACGGGCCTGGCTGGCGCAAATCAGAAGTTTGGGACCCTGTATGTACCGTGGGGCTCATGTAGTTAGGAGGGCAGGTAGGTCTACTGGGGCTACTATGCTCACCAAGGACAATATTACCCGTTTCCACGGTGACCATGCTCTTTTCCAGTGGGGGGCTTGGCGTCGTTTCCTTGTGCCTGTGTTTCTCCACGCTATTCTGCAGATACATGCGTGTGTGAGGACACGTCAGACGGAGGACCCGCGTGGTTGTGTGTCAGGACGTTCCGACCTTGACACCGATTCTGGGACGGTGGCGGGGGAGAATGCTCCGCTGTGGAAGCCTTTACAGTGAGCGGCATGCGCTCTGTCGAGTCTCGTCAGCAGATGCTGGAGCACAGTGGCTGTTCTCCCCGCTGCTGAACAATGTCAGGGCACGAATTAACCACCAGATTCACCAGGGTGCTGGTCTAGCGTCTCCTTCTGCCAGGACGGGACTCAGGCGCCTGTGTGGCGTGATCGCTCCATGGTGTGCTTGACAGAGGTCATGCACAAGGAGCCCCCCCCCCCCCCCCCCCCCCCCCCCCCCCCCCCCCCCCCCGCCGCCCGCGGGCCCGCACGCACACCAGAACAGAAGAGGACCAAAGCCGCGAACGCACCCGGGGGGAGCAAGCCGCCGCCC
>JAOYFF010000030.1:162633-178887 GCA_025773925.1 Cryptomyrus ogoouensis
TAAATTTTCGTCGGGCACCGGTAACTTGCAGGCAGCGCCCTGGTCACTTGCGTTGGGTCCCGGTTACGGCCCCCCCCCCCCCCCCCCCACGTGCTGCGGTCGCCCTTCCCTCAGCGGCAGTGTCCCACGATGTTTAGCCTCCTGCGTCCTTCTCGGCTTCCGGGTGCAGCAGTTTCCCGCTCAGAAGAGGCTCTTGGCTTGGCAGGAATCCAAAAGGCTGATGTCATGCGATCTAAGGCCACCCGGGCTTGCAAGGGACACTGATATCTAGGGGTGTGCCTGTTCACTTCATGAGGGGGGAAGTGCAAGGAAGGGAGGAAGGAAGGTATGAATGAAAGTAAAACAGGTTTGTTCCAGTCGTGCAGGCTAATGCTAACGCTAACGCTAATGCACGGTATCTTCCCTGCCGGAAGAGGACGGCTGAAAGCGTGCATCACCGATCACATGCTGAAAGTGTGCATCACCGATCACATGCGCTCCATTCCCATCTGCGATGGCTGCACCAACACAATCAATAGCAGTCTTGTGGCTGAATGTCGGTCACGGATAAATAGTCAGTTACCTCCTTGTGAGAGCCTTCCTCAGTCTGCGGTGACTTTACCGTACGCAGTACTTAGATAATCGTAAGGACAGTAACGCAGAAGGCTTGGGGGACCCCGTCACAGCTGAGGAGGATGGTGAGAAGCTACGCAGGCCTGTGGCGTCTGTCTGTTCTGGACGTTGGGAGGTTTTATGTTGGGGCGCCATCAGCCATTCCTGTTTGCTGCAGTGACGTTGGGAATGCCCCCCCCCCCATGTTCCTGCCCCAGTCTAACCCCACCTGCCTCCTTCTGGCTAGAATGGACATATTCTCCATCAACCACATCATTAAAGGCAACATTGATCTGTCACTGGTGATCCACCATCTGAGGTCATGTCCACAGCTTAGAAAATATTAACACATATTCACCAGGACAATGGTTAACAAAACAGAACGACTGGGCTAACTAAAATAATGCAATTTTCACAAATAAATTAATTTATTCTAAAATTACATATAGTTAAAGAAAATTTCATCATTAGAGACTGGAGTGGATAGCTATGTCATTTTTAAACCTAGGTTTTATAACCTAACCTAGGTCATAGTCTTCTTCTCCAAGAACACAAATGAAAAAAATGCTGTTGTGAATTAGAACCTCTTTTTTTTCTTTTTCCCTTAAATGTAGGAGTCTTTGGCAAATGTTAAACTGGAATTTTTTTAATGCATCTGTTACCATGAGAACCAGGTTTTCCGCTCCGGCTTATGAAGCCATAGAGCCACTTTGGTACAGCCCACTAACACCACATCCTCGTTGCTCAGCAGCAACCATGGATTTTAGGGTGCAGCCTGCCCCCCCCCCCCACCTCATGTGTAGATGGCAGGAATGGGGAGCCTGGGGGTTCTCTCAGAAATGACATTTCCCCTTGGTTTACAGGGCTGAAGGAAAACCTGAACAGAATGATAAGGGATGTTTCTCAATACCAAGAATACAAAGATCGTACCTGTGGTCTTGGCAAGACCAGTCTTGTTAAATTGCCTCCCAAGGATGAACTTGAGGCACATTGAATCATGGGATTGGTCTCGTTCGGCAAGGATGCAACCAATGTGTCCTTGATATTTGGGGTGGAGCAAGACCAATATGCAGGGATTTTTACTGTCCTCTGTACTTGTGTTCTTAAGTATTGAAACTGGTCTTCAGCAATGGAAGATGTAAGACGTAAAAGAGTACACAAGAATCCTCTTCCTGTAGAGGATTATGGGTAGGGAGCATCCCTTCAGAGCAGGCTCTCGTAGCCTGAAGTGTGATGTGACCTTGCTTAAGTAACACCACACAAGCTCCGGAAATGGGTCATTAAACGAGTATTGCAAAAAAATGAGTAGATTTGTAAAACGCTGATGGGATATTTGTTGATACTGCTCTAGCGGCAGATCGGGTACAAGGTGACGCTGTCCTCTTCCTGGTATCAGATACCGGAAAAAAACAGCCCATGATTACATCTCAGTTGCAAATTACAACAACAAACTGAAGGTGAACCAGATAAGAAAACCCTCCTGAACACCTGCCGACGGATCATATTTTAAATATTTTACAACTATTGATAGATGTTTTTCTTTATTTTTATTTCTATATATTTCCCTGTTCAATACAGCTTAGGAGGGAGAATGAATGAACACCTGTAAAAGCTTAACCAAGTCTAACAAATATCTTACACCTTAAATGGAGATGAATTTGGGACATTGTAAAGCACAGCCAATTAATTATTAAATCATAATTAAAGCTAATGTGGCGGTGAATTGTGGAGAAAGTCGGATTTAATCATTGCACTTTATTATAGAATGGGACCAAAACCCTATTAGCAATGACATCCATCCATCCATCCATCCATCCATCCATCCATCTTCCAGCTGTTTATCCTGCACAGGGTTGTGGGGTCAAAGAAATTCTAATGATAAATCAATAATACTGCACTTATACAGGAGCTTTGCGCAGCCTTCCTCCCTGATCACTCCTTCCTTCTCCCTTCCTTTTTCCTTCCATCCCTTCTTTTTTCATCAGTCCATCCAACCATCCTTCTCCCTTTCTTCCATCCATCTTTCCATCCCAACTTTCATCCTTCCTTCCACCCCATACGTTCATCCTTCCCTCCCCCTTTCTTTCATCCTTCATTCCTTCCATCCATCTATTCTCCCCCTCTTCCTTTCTCCCTCCCCACCTCCACCAGCTCTCCTACCCACCCAGCTGGACGTCTTTAATTGCATCTTTAATTAACAGCTCAATTAGTCCAATCCTCACCAATTGAAGAGGCACATATTTTAGTTCCATAAAAGCTGCAATTATTTCTTTGCTCTCTTGCCAGAGAGGAGCCAAAATGTTTAGCTCAGAATGTAGCTTTTAGATTTGTACAGACCACAAAGTGCCCCTATTTATACTCTGCCTAGGTACTGAAGACTGGAATCCTTCCAAGCTCTCCCTCTGAAGAGCTTGCTTGAAGTTTTAATTTTGACCCACTTAAAACCAAGAGAATCGGGCACAAAGAGGCCGACTTCAGCGCAGAGGTCACCTGATGTCACGCTGCTATTTCTGGTTTCCTCTTCACAAAATTCCTGGTTTAAAACTCTGGTCAGGGTGAAAATAAAAGCCCTGTTTCCTCCCAGCCAATCGCAAGCTTTGTTCCTCGAAACACTTCAGCCAGTAGTAATCTGCTGCCTTCTCCAACACGTAGCAGCAAACCGTAATTCTCTCTGTTCACTTTAGCACCTGTACTTCAGTAATGACACTTTGTAAGGATTAAGACGTATCGATGGTAAATATCGCCTTGAGTTTAGCTCCAAACTCTGTTTGACACCCTGTGTTTGTTTTCATAAATCCAATAAGCCAGCTGCAGCAGTCTTGTTCTTGCTGGTTTTAGCATAATTTTTAGGCCTGCTGTCCTTCTGAGTGTTTCCAAAGATTTCTTAGCCAGATAACTTTTCAGATTTAAGGTAGACTGGGCTAAATATACGTGAATTAAAATAAAGGCAGTTTAAACTGGAGTGCCTTATGTCTGGCGAATAATCCAGCTAAGCAAGAAATCTAGCTACATGATACCGGCCCTTGGACTGTGTATAGCAATAATAACCATAATAATATCAACAGAGGTTTCCTCACACATCTGTGCCTGGGGGCTTGAATCCCGCCTTTGCTGTGTGTGGCGTTTGCGTGTTCTCTGTGTGTTACATCCTGCTAGTCCACTTCCTGTCCCAGTCCAAAGCCTAACACAGACCCACTGAATTCTCTAAATCGCCTGTAAGCTATGATTGTGCGTGTGCCCAGTGATGGACTGGCATCCCGTCCAGGGTGTCCCCCTGCCCCGTGCCCAGTGTCCTGTCCTGTGTCCTGTGATGGACTGGCATTCCATCCAGGGTGTCCCCCTGCCATGTGCCCTCTGATTCCAAGCAGAGGTTCCTGGTTCCCTCAGCAAAGATGATGGATGGACGGATGGATGGATGGACGGATGGATGAATACTAATAATAATAGCATAAGAATACAAATAAACTCTAAGTAGCAGATGCATAAAAAGGTTGTTTTCACAGATAAAGCTCCCTGCAGTTTCTGTTATTACTTTTCAGATCTTCCTTCTGTTTCTCTGTTTGCCAAAACCAAGTAATAATGTTTGCCACATTTTTATTGCCATCAAAATCTGCAGGACTGTCAGGGGGAGTCTGGAGTCTGAGCTGAAGCGGCGGGCCATCAGTCCGCAAAGGCGCAATATTCTCAGCGTGCCTCTCAAGTAAAAACAATAATTGCCCCCCTCCCAGAATCGTCTGCTGCTGCTCCATCGTCACGTTCTTTTGTTCCCCGTTTGTGGCCGTGGAGGTTGTGAAATTGCAGAAGAACGGTGGGAATGTTTTTTCAGTCTGCTTGCCAAGCCCATGTTGCTCGGCAACATGGGAAAAATCGAGGCAGACTCATGCAGGACAAGGAAATGTGCCCGTGTGCCCATGAGCCCGTGTGCCCGTGAGCCCGTGTGCCCGTGTGCCCATGAGCCCGTGTGCCCGTGTGCCCATGTGCACTTACCCACATGAAAATAATCTCTGCAGATGGCATATAATTTCACTTTGAGACGTATGAATAATATATGAAGCAAATATGCTACTGAATTTCCTTATACTGCTCTTTTATGTAACCTTAATGGTGTGTGTGCGTGTGTGTGTGTGGATTATGTTTATTTTACTTTGTGGGGACCGAATGTTTACCTTATGATTAAGGTTAGAGCTGGGTAGGGGTTATGGTCGTCATGTTGGGATTAGGGTTTTGCCCATAGAACTGAATGGAGAGTCCCCACATAGACATGAATACAAATGTGTGTGTGTGTGTGTGTGTGTGTGTGTGTGTGTATGCTGATGTGGAATCCCTCTACATGTGTAAAGTTTTGCATGTTCTCCCCATGTTGTCATGTTTCCGCCGGGGACTCTGGTTTCCCCAAAAACATGCTAAGGTGAATTTGAGTTGCCTAATTATCTGAAAGTGTGAATGAATGGTGTGTGTGAGGGACTGGTGTGTGAGTGACTGGTGTGTGAGTGAATGGTGTGTGAGTGAATGATGTGTGAGTGACTGGTGTGTGAGTGACTGGCGTGTGAGTGACTGGCGTGTGAGTGAATGGCGTGTGAGTGACTGGCGTGCGAGTGACTGGCGTGCGAGTGACTGGCGTGTGAGTGAATGGTGTGTGAGTGACTGGGGTGTGACTGTGCCTTGTGCTGGGTTCCTGCCCCATCCTGGGTTGTTCCCTACCATGCGCCTGTAACTTCTGGGATCGGCTCCGGACCCCCATGACCCTGCATAGGGTATGGAAGATGGATGGATGGATATTTATGTATCTAAAAGTGACCAGAATCAAATAAAACATGAATGGAAGCATTATCCTTAAAAAACATAAAAAGTAGCACAGAAGTATTTAGATTTATAGAATAAATTCTGTTTAGGTCCAATGGAAAAGAAATGCTTTAGAGAAACATATTTAAAGATGGCGCCACTGGCCACATGATACAGTGTGATGAAACAGAGATGACAGAGATGAAATTATCCCCTGGAAATCAAGCCTGGTTGAAATTGTGTTGATTTCAGTGATGCACAGGTCAGCCGCGGTCTGAGTGACGCAGCCATCTTGACGATTTCTGCTGACAGGAGTGACATGCAGAAAAACGTAAAGCAGAAAGGCCGGCCATCACATATCAAGCGACCATCCCATACTGTCACATTTACCTGTGTCACGTACATTGATTTGTACGTAATAGTTACATAATTGAGGTGTGCTTAATAGACTGATGCATCACACCTTTGGCAGAGATTCAGCATCATCGATCTGTGCCACCCTCTGCGCTCACTGTACATCTCAGGCACTGATCTGGTTGTTCCCGTTCTGGCAAATAGTTTTCCTGCTGTGTTCCTATGGCAGTTGGCTTGAGCTGTGCACACGGCTAGGGTGGAGTGCTATGGTGTGCTCTCTCTCACCCACCCTCGACCTCGGAAGGGCTTGGATGTCAACCTTTAATTAATCACCTGTTCTGGCACAGAAATGGGACAAGAATGCAAATTAGCTAAATTGGCTACATGCTAAATGGGGCTGTTATGTTGTAGTCCTAACCCCAGTATGATTGGGAAAGGTGCGTTATTTTCCATCCATCCATCCATCCATCCATCTTCCAACCACTTATCCTGGTCAGGGTCGTGGTGGGGCTGGAGCCAATTCCAGGCAACATTAAGGACAAGGCAGTGATTTAAGGTAAAGTAGAGGTAGTGATTTAAGTTCCTTGATGTTAAATTAGTCATGAATTGTTTTACACTGTAGACTAAGTGGTCCCTCTCTTGTTTTATAATAAGGAAAAATGGAAGTTTATTTGTCCCCGTGGGGGAAAATTTCTTTGTCCAGTAGCACAGGATACAACAGAGTTAGAAAAATATACAACACAGCACAAAAGAGGCATAACTATGTAAAGAAAAACCTGTAATAAAATAAGTATTAAAATAATAAATTAAATAATTAATAAATAAGAAAAACTGTGAAAAACACTATGGTAAAAATAGTGTAAAAGGCTTTTTGGCCCTTTTCCTGGTTTTTGTTTAGCTTTGCTTGGTAGAGTGACACTTTACTACTGGATGTTTCTGGTTGATGAACAGAATGTGTTACATCAGAGCAGGTAAGACCATTGTAAGATACAGGGAGTCTGCTGTGGTGACACTGAATGGGTGGTGTTACGGTGTCACTGTGAGTGGCAGCAAGTCCTTGAGCATATAGCTTAACACTGTGTTAGCTGGTCCCCTGTCCCGGTGGTCGCATCCTGGGGGGTCGACCCATAATGCTGTCTTTCCAGTAGCAAAAGGGAAAAAAACAATACAGAATTCCCCAGCTGTGCTTCCAAAACCAGCAAACAAAGTCTGCACGCCATTGTTAACAGCTGCCTTAACAATTCCGCGTCAAGTTTTTCGCAATACTCTGATGGTATTTCTCCATCTGGGACTTTTCAAGACCACTTTTCAGGAAGTAAACCTTGTCTGAGGAGTAATTAACAATTTAGCCTGTGGTAATGCCAATATAGGCTTCGTCTTACGTCTGTAAAGCTGAATAGACGTGAGTGTGTAATAGTTCCATAAAGCAGTGTTTCCTTATTCGGTCCTTAGGACCCCCAGACAGTCCACGTTTCTGCTCCCTCCCAGCTCCTGGTAGGGAGCAAAAATGTGGACTGTCTGGCAGGGAGCTTGGAGAGGGTAAAAACATGGACCGACTTTAGGTCACTGAAGACCGGATTAGAAAACAGTGTCATAAAGGATCTGAGTCTCCAGACTTCCTGTCTGGCCGGAGGTGGATGTCCAGGTGCCGCTCGGACGCTGCCCTGAGGACATGGCAATGCACCTGGATGTGGCGCAAGTAGCTGCACGCTCTGTGTCTGCCTCTCGCCGTTGAGGCAGCAGGGAGGACAGCTCCGCGGAACTGAACCCCCTTTTGGAGGAGGTCTGTAAGATGTGTGTGGTGTCGTGAGCGCTGGAAACGGCGCCGTAGGGAAGGGGTTATGGGCGAACGTGAGGTTCTCCTGGGATTAGTGACCAGAAGGGTCAGTGATCTGAGTGAACATGAGATGCACATCCTTGTTGAATGTCATTGGTTAGAGGGTGGGGGGGGTCTACTGTGGTCCTGTTGGTTAGATAGTTATTCAGTTAGTTGGATGGATGGATGGATGGATTGATGGATGGATGGATGGATAACTGAAGAACAAATTTCACAAATTCAGTCCACGGGATGTGTTTTCAAGTGTAAGTTTTGGAAATTTCACAAAAATTCTTCATTGGATTACATGAGGACTGAGTGGAATTTGGTTCCCAATCCTGTATCATATGGTAAAGAGGCTTGACTTTAGCAAATCTGCTCTTCAGTTGTTGTATAATTTTGTAAACCAGAGAGCGGTATAAGAAGGATTCTTGAAACCTTCACTCGAAATTTTGCCCTTACATGCCCTTACAAAATGCCATGGGCAAATTTCACAAATAATCATCTTCGGTACGATGTTTTTATCCCTGACTTACTGGCCACACTAACATTGCTGAAGTGTCTGCACTGATGTTCTGCCATTTAAAGGATTTTTCTGTGGAAATATTGCTGTTTGTCCACCTTCAAGCCCCGATCGGCAGTTATCTGAACTGAAATCTCTACAGGTGAACGCTCCCTTACAGGTTCAGGCCAGGATCACACAGGAAGAGCTCCCTAGTATCTGACATCAGCACTCATAGCGGCGCGGGAATGAGGGGAATTTTGTTTTCAAGGTGATGATTATCAGCTGTGTGCAAAGGCAGCCCTCACTTTAGCTGTGACAGTCTGCACTGCGATGGCGGAATGCATAACAGGTCCTCTGGGCGTCTTTTTGATTTGCAATAGCAGCGTCGAATAGCTTTTCTTAGAGCACAGACAACACAGTCATGTGACGAACACGTGAAGAGGATGGCGAGGAAGCTCAGGAAGGAGCAGGCACTATATTTAAGGCACCGGCGTAGCCAAATCAAGGTAGGGTGAGAGAGTTTAGGTGTCAGGGTGTGGAACACAACCTGGGATTCTGGGTGGTGTGTGACTCAGCGGGTTAGGGCGCTCAGCATGTGATCGGATGGTCGCTGGTTCACATCCTGGGGTCAGCAGAGTGATTTTACTGTTGGGCCCCTGAACAAAGCCCCAAATGTCTGACCTTATTTTCTCAAAAATCTACATTGATTTGCAAAAGAATGACTGTTAAATAAAAAATTAAATGTATTGCGTCATGGGGGGGTGGGGGGGGCAGGTGCAACACAGATGGGTGGGTGTTAAGGTCTGAAATGTATTCCTTGGGGGGGGGGGGCAGGAGTGGAAAACCAAACTGAATATTTCCTAAGAAATGAGAGCAAGCGACTGAATTGGTTCATCGTCACCTGACATCATCACTTAATGGCCACACCCCCTTCCCATAACCACTTCCTGTTAGGACACTGAATCTCTAGCTAAGGAAAATGATGCTGCGCTGCAGCAAGACCTGCTACAGACCGCTTGCCATGAAAGCTCTACACCACCAGCTGTGGGCATGGAGAAGCAAAAAAGCGCAAAAAGAAAATGCTCCCGAATCCATAGCAGTAGCTTGGGATGGGTTCACCATAAGAATGTGCCTCGGGCTATAGCCAGCTCTATCTCCGCACTGCAGCTGAGCTGACGCATGCCGTAATCTCACTGGCGGACCTGTGGAATGTCGTACGGAGGCCAGACTGCTCTTTTTGGCTACGTTACTGTAAATTCCCCCAGAGAGGGTGTTTTTTTTTTTGCAGTTAGCAATTAGCATAAATATGCTCATAGCTTAAAGAGCTTCAAGACAAAGTGTGAGCTGTGGTTTCCCCCCCACTTTCTAATGTTTAAGATGCTTCAGCCTTAGCCGTGGAAACACGAATCACGAATTGATGGGCAGAATGACATATTCATCCCAGTAAAAGCGGAATATAAATGAATGCAGTCACCCTGGGCTTTGAGTGACAGTTCCAGACTGAAACGGCAGCCATTGTACTGTAAGGAAATTTAAATAAATATGTACAGCTGCACGTTGGTTTGAATAAAACATTCTTGTAAGAAAGCAGATAATATGAATTGCAAAATGGTGTGTTTTTTTCTGTTAGCCACAAGTGTCTGCCCTTTGTCCTCTCATTAATGAGTAAATATACAAATATCACATGTGAAACCACTGGGATTTGGTTAACAATGTAACGTATTACGATTGTTTATTTACGGAGGCAGCTTGTCCACTTTCTTTAGGGGCCCAGATCAGTTCATTAGTCTCTATAGGAAGGTAAACTACCAATCTCAGCCAGCTTAGCTTGAAAGATGACTAAGACGATTGGTGTGACAGTTGCTAGGAGACCGAGTGATGTCAAAGACATTGGACGGCTGACTCAGCACAGAAAAGAAATATACTGAATTCAGAACATTGTGTGATTTAAAGGTCTTAATTGTTTGCTTAATTAATGATTGATGTCTGTTGTTTTAGGGTATACAAACCACACTTTTATATCTAGCAAATTGAATGTGAAGTCAGTTCTTAAGTGGGATGTGCTAATGATATTTTCTATTCCTGAAAACAGACGCCTTAAAATGTTGATAAGCAAAGTTTCCCAGCAAAGTTTTGTATTGTTGGTTGTATTACATGTGTGAACCAGTGGGCTTCAGTGAAACTGAAAAACTGTAAAACAAATAAAAGAACATATGATGAAAATGTAGAATATTTCTTAGCTGCTCACATGAAGGTAACAAATGTGTTTATAATGAGTGAGACTCGCTCTAAGAGGGACCATATTGCTTCCTGGCAATTTTGGTTAAACAGAGAAAAAGAGAAGGGAAGAGTGTCCCAGGATTCCCTCTGACCTCACCTGACTCACTCCCAGGAGCCCCAGAGGGCTCTGAACGCAGGAATGTGTGTGTGGGGTCTGTGTCTGCATGCCCAAGTCCACACTGTCGTCGGGCAGGTTTCGGCGGGGGCCACACCCTACGTCTCCACACCTCTGGATGGAGGGAATTGTGAAAGGGAGGCAGTGTAGGAGAAGTAAGACCCAGAGACTTGGGAAGAGCTCTGTGGCGCCGAGTGTGGACTGGATTAAGTGTGTGAGACTGGGTGGGGCCGAATGGGATTTTTATTTTGGTGAAAGGAGATTTTGGTTTTTCAGGCCCTGTACACTACTAACAGGACACTGTCCTGTTTACCTTCAATTGTGTAGAAGCCAGCATATGTGTTCCTTTTTATTAAAGATTTTATTAGATTGTTTTTTATTTCAGCTACATAAGTGGGATATATGTCTCTTTTTGAGGGAAACTGGGGCGGGGGTGTCGCTAGGACTATTTTAGGGGCAAGTAGCTACATTGTGAAATTATGGGTTTGAATCCCCCCTTGAAATTTGTCGGAACCAATCCCCCCCGCCCACCCCCAAAATTCAGTTCTGGTCAGGGGCATCGACCCCCTGGAAATGCTTTTTTTGAGAGTTTGGCATCTGAGATTGGCTGGAATTCTCCGGTACACGGTCCTCCTCAGGCGGCACACTAGTAATTCACTCGTTAAGTCACACGGCAGACTGAAGACGAGTCACCGATACAGTGGAAACTGTCGCTGGGCTACTCTTCCTCTTTTGTACACTTTTTGAAGTCCGATATCACTGTTTATTTCATGCCTTTTTCATTAATGCTTGACAGTGTGTCCCATCCACTCTCTAGTGAATGATCTCTGAAACTTATCACTTATTGCTGTGTGTTTTCATGGACCATATTTGCAATTCAAATGAAAACACCCCATTGTGTCTTTTAGTGACACACGAGATGGCACAACGTTTCACTGTATATTATTTTAAATGTACGACACATTCCCTTTCCTTCCTTCACAAGCTCACATATGCGCATTGTTAACACGGGACAGCCCAGCCAATCATACTCTAATTGTAGCTTGAAAGGCCTCTGACCTTTGCCCTTTGGCCCCAATCCTTTCCCCATGTGACACAATAACCAGCGGGAATCTAAGGAATGGGGTGTTGGCCCACCACACCTTGAATGCAAAGCTGCAGCGAGCCTTTGCCTGTGTCCAACTGCTAAAGTGAGCAGAACTCATGCAAACTAAGATCTCAGCTTAGCTTTCCAGGACATCAGGAATGCTGCCATTTGCACCAACTCTATGCTGATATAACGAAACATTCAAATACAAGGAATCGGCTCCTTATAAACATGTATTCTTGCTTTAGACTGAGGCTGCATTTCAGCACACTGTGCAGAAGGAATGTTATTAAATACCTAGGAAATACCTGGAAAATAATTTCACGAACAGATGCCATTTAAGAGCACTTAGGTGGGACCAAACCCACATGTGCTTCAAGTTAATTAGGAGGGATAAGAAACCTTCAGAGGTCCAAAGGGAAGTTGTCTTGCTTCTTCATTTTATCCCAGGACGCTTCTGTTGTGTCTTTATTTGCCCCAAAGACACCTTAAGGACACTAAGGCGTGACCCTGTCTAGATATTGCTGTGTACTCAGTACTCAGTCCACCTCATCTAAAAGCAAACAAGGGCGGGGTGATCTTATTTTTCAACAGGAAATGGGATTTCGGCCAGAACCTGGTGAAATTAAGACTTCACAGGGTTCCGCAGAAAGGACGCGGCATTGAGGCGGAATCTCCACCCATTCTAATTTAAATTGACGTATTTTATTTGCTTGTTCATATTTATGTATTGTCACACCTGGCTAATCGACCTTTGCCAGCAGTCTGGCATTTAACAATCCATTCCCCAGCTGGGTTTTGGATGTACTAGTTTGTTTTCGAGATTTGTCACGGGAAATATGACTAGATGCTCTTGTTTTCTTCTTCTGTTATTATGGCATGAGTCAAAACGTGTACCTTCTGAAAAGGCGAGATTGTGAATCATAAACGTTGTTGGCTGTGGGACCCACAGAACAAAGTCATAACTATGCTCTCCAAAAACCTGGGAATTGATGAAATTGCTCTACAGAATACTGTCCAGAAATAGGGTCCCGTAAACCGAACACAGTCCAGATGGCTTTAGCTTATTCTAAAATATTGATTGTGTATCGATCACCTGGCGGTGCACTCCATCTAAGGACGTTAATTTTCATTGGTTGACAGCGTGCACAGCTGAGGCAGCGGAATGGCAGAACCCCCGGATCACAGAGCCCTGCTGATGATTGGAGTGCCTGGCAGACAAGATCCGCCCATGTTGTCACTGTGACATTGTTCGGTGACAAACATGCTGCCCTCCCCGCACTTGCTTGCTGTGTAATTATCCCTAATGATGGGGCACGGTGACTATTGGATCCAGGAGCTTCCATATAAAATGAAATTGTCATAGTCACTGGGAAATGTGAGCATATTAGCTTCTTCTCATTCTGCACATGCATGGAAGTAGGTCAGCACTCGTGCCCCCCCAGGCCTGGGGGTGTCAGGTAAGAGTACTCCTCAGTTAATCCCCATTCTACTCTGTAGTTAAACCATTTTCTGCATTACTTGATTTTTCTTACAACATCAAATAAGGATGGAATGGTGACTCAGAGGGTACAAATTGTGGGTTCAAACCCCACATTAGCCCTGCATGTATGTGGAGTTTCCATATTTTTTGCGTGAAATTCCTCCTAGTGTATTGGTTCCCTAACCCCAGTCCAAAATGTAGGGGAAACCGCCATGTCTACATAGCAGAGTGTGTGTGTGTGTGTGTGTGTCCTGCTCTGGGCTGGCATCCAGTACAGGTTCATCCCCTACCTTGTGCCCTATGCTGCCTGGGACTGGCTCCAAACTCACCATAACCCTGCATTGGATAAACAGGATAAGCAAGACTTGCCCCCAAAAGAAGTGCTCTTAAAAACAGAGAGACTCCAGTTATTTTGTCAATACTGGGATTCTAAATTAAATGTGGTTTCCCCTAATTTTAGCTGTCCTTTGATTTTTGTTGCCAACACATGCAGTGGCCTAAAAAAAATCCCACGTTGGTCTGTTACCCCAATACGGCAGATAAACTATTCCCTCCGTGTACCATTCCACCTGTAAGTAAAATGCTCACTATAAATATAGCCAAATCACAGTAGATAGGACATTTTTAATTTTGATTACTACATTTAATTTTCATTCACTGTCATTTATGGCTATTTAAATTAGGTCTTTATTTTAAAAGTATGATACAGCATAAACAGAAAAAAATGTCATAATGGGATCAATATTTTCATATTATGTATGTTTATAATAATTATACCTTTTTTGCTAAATGTGATGTAATGCATTTATATTTTCTATAGTAGAGTGGTTCACTATCTCTCTATCTTAAAGTCACGACTAGAAGGGGCAATTTTCAGCGATCATAACCGAATCAGCTCAATCTTACGCTGCCACGCCCGCCATGGGCTTCACAGATGCTACTCATCGGTGTGGCGGTGCTGGCCGAGAGAGGGAGGGGGGTGCACGATAACCATAGCAATGGTGACGTATTCTCCCGTGCTCTAATTGGAGGAAACCCCGTGGCCCCAGCCGCAGCCTACAGGCCAGTCGAACTTGCCCCTCAGAACCCGCCCCCATTCCCCGCGCTAATCGCCTACTGGTCCGTTTTCGGCACAATAGCGTTCGATCGGCGGACAGATCCGCTTCTCATTGGGGATCAAGGTAACGTAGCAACGCCCCATCTATCAATTTGGGTTGAGGGGGGGGGGGGACAACTGCTGCTTTTTTTTTCTATCTTTACCCTGAAAACTGTTCGAGTCGAAGGAGGTCTGCTGGACATTAGAAGGTTAGAAATCGGTTTTTATTTGACTATACTGTCCTTCCGAGGCGCTCTGGGGCACGGCGGCGTTCGTGGAGCGGGGCGCGGCTTGAGCAGGTCCGTGCGGCGGCTCGGCTAATGCCCCCATTGTTCTGGCGGAGCCGCTCGGAGAAAAGGGGGTACAGCCACCGCTCGCTCGGTTCTCCGCGCATCCATTTTGTCGTGCAGAAACCGTCTCTTTCTTTCTTTTTTTGGGTACCTGTCACGCGTTTCGTTTGCACGTGTGTCGCTCCGCCGTGATATGTCGCGAATGGTGTCCTGGATGGAGGGCGGATTGGATGGAGCCGTCGGCGGCGGCGTGCCGTGCGCTCGGCTCCCCGACACAATGGGCTTTTCCCGGCGAGCGCAGCCGTCCCCCGGCTCGCTCCTCCACCCCGGCCGAGTAACGGTTACGCAGCCACTATTAAGTCACATTTTTATGGGGCGTGTTGGAATCGCATAGCGAGATGGACGCGCGTATGGGTGTGTGTCAGGCGGGGAGATTGTTCGTATATTATTTGTGTGTGTTTTTTTGGGTGTATAAGCATGGATGATGGCTCGCCTGCCCTGGTTTGTCGGTGTGTCGCACCACGTTGCGCCCTGTATTTACGGCACTGCCTCATTTATCTGGTCCAAAAAACTGGGACGATTTAAGTCTCTTCGGGTGAGGATGGTGGAGAGAGGGGTGGGGGTGGAAAAGGTGTCTCCTGTCTCATCGGTGTAACGCTGCCAAGTATAAAGGGTGGCGGTGCAGGAGAAGCGAAATCGGGGCACTGGTTGTAGCGTGAGGTCTCTGTTTGACAGCACTTGTTACGCTCAACTAGTACTTTACATCCGTGAGCTGTCCTGGGTGGTTCGGTAATGACTGATCGGGAAGAGTAGCTGATTAACCATTTTGCCCCAGATGTGAATTTAAAAAAAATTCTGCATCGAATGTCATCTTAATCTGCTGCCCTGATTTATCTCCATGTCTGCAGGTTTTCATAAGGATAACTTGTGATCACTCCTTCGAGCCACCTCGCCTGATTATATATATTTTTACATCCTCCCCCCCCCCCCCTTTTTTTTCCGTCCGCCGTATTCAGAAACTGCTGTAAGGAGTCGTTGAGGTGTATTAAGCCTCGTTGAGATTTATCTAAAAGGGATTACATAAGAGATCATGGATAAAACAGAGCTGATTCAGAAAGCCAAGCTGGCCGAGCAGGCCGAGCGCTACGACGACATGGCGGCCTCCATGAAGGAGGTGACGGAGCAGGGAGCCGAGCTGTCCAACGAGGAGCGCAACCTGCTCTCGGTCGCCTACAAGAACGTGGTGGGGGCGCGGCGATCGGCCTGGAGGGTCATCTCCAGCATCGAGCAGAAGACCGAGGGCGACGACAAGAAGCTCCAGATGGTGAAGGAGTACCGGGAGAAGGTGGAGACCGAGCTGCGAGACATCTGCAATGACGTGCTGGTGCGTTACCACGCTTCCGTGTGTGTGGGGGTGTGGTGATGGTGATGGTGGGGTGTTTTAATACAATTGTTAATTTTAGGTGCCTATCTGATCTTAAGCTTGCATGGGTGTAATATCGGTCAGTTTGAGCAGAACATGTGCGGTCGCTGTCATGCAAATAGATGCATAAATCGCGCTTTCCCACGCCCAAGGTGCTGCAAGTGTGCGTGCCCTGCGCTGAAGGAGCTCTGATGCATGTGTGAGCACCCTATCTAACCCCTATGGATGCTGCCTGACCACACTGGGGCTTTAGGTTAACTTGTCCCTCCTGTCCCCTTCGCTCTAAAATGATGCATCCTTTGGTGTGTGTGTGTGTGTGTGTGTGTGTGTGTGTGTGTGTGTGGGGTGGGGGGGGGGGGGGTTTAAACTGCGTTTTTGTCTTTGTGGTTTGGGGTCCATGCAGGGTTTCAGACCAGCCTGTGAGCCTCGCTA
>JAOYFF010000030.1:206722-226804 GCA_025773925.1 Cryptomyrus ogoouensis
GTAGTTTGCCTGAAATGATGCATAGCTGATGGTGAGGAAAGGACATCCGGGCAAAATCAAAATATAAAAGACAGGGGTGGCTTGGTGGTTAGCAACATTGCCTCCCAGGACCAGGGTTTAAGCCTCACCCCCCACCCATGCATCATGCTTATCTTTTAAAATAAAAAAAAGGGGCAGAGATATCAGCACAAAGATGGAAGCCCTAAACACAACCTTTTTATATGGAGACAAATGTCTCCATTTCTCCAAATGCCAACATCACTGTTCTCAATACAGAAGGGAAAAATTCTCTACCAAGCAAGACAAAAACCGTAACCTAAATGAATGAATCATTTATTCCTTATATAACAGCCCTTTGTCATCTATTAATGCCTTTTCTGTCTAAGAAATTTCACTTATCGAGGACAAAAGGCTTACTGTTGTTGCTTTGTGTACAAGTAGGTGTAGCCATCAGGCAGTGAGACTTCTATGCTCTTTGTCAGTAGAGCCAAAGGGGCCTGGCATGGCCTACTCCTACCAGCAGACAGGGGGCGCTCTGGGTCCTTGCTCTCACACCAGCAGACAGGGGGCACTCTGGGTCCTTGCTCTCACACCAGCAGACAGGGGGCGCCCCAGACCCCTCCACTCACCTTTGAAGAGACACTCCTTCTCCCAGGCAGGCTCATGAAGAGGTGGAGGGGTGATCAATATAACCTTGTCTGCAGATATCTCCACTGAGGACAGGTGTTTCACAATGTCCTTCAGGTTCTCTACATACTCCTGCATTGGCACGTGCTGCTGTGGATTTTTGTCTTAGAACAGGGGACCAGTGTGATCAGATCAAGGGGTCAAAACCACAACGATCTGATAATATCCTAATTTTAGGCAGCACAATACTCCGATCTGTCATACAAGTCATTTATCATTCAACTGACAAGAAGTAGGAATCAGTCAAGAAAAAAAATCTAAAGCAGTGTATAAAAGGGAATTGTTCATCCTACCGGCACAAAAATCTCTAAAACTCTCTCTTCTACATGTTTATATCGTGACATTTTAGCACCAACGATCCATGGAAGGACACAGAGCACTTGCCTTGCAAAGAGCAGTCGTTGGCTCCGAAGAAGACGGTGACGGCGGCGACGTTGTTGTTGTTAATGATGCGCGAAAGGATGATCTTGGCCCATCTTGAGTTGTATCCCGAGAATCCTCGGTTCACCACATCGCATTTCCTTCACGCATGAACAAGATGCTGAGCAAACAAGGGACTATGCTCGCACTTATCCCTTATAACAACGTTAATGACATTCAGTAGGTGTCGGGTGTTGCGTTTCTGACATCTTTCCAAACAACTAGTAAAGTAAAATAAGAAATTAATATACAACGCGTCTTAAGCCATCTTTCAGATGTAATACTGACCTGGCTAATTTATTTGCTATTTCGGAGCCCCATCCGTTTGCTTGAAAAGAAAACTGCAAAAAGAAGACAAATCTAGCCAAATACCAACCTATAAATGATGAAGACGTTCAGCGATAAAACAGTAACAAAACATACAGTCAGATATTATCATGGTATATATGGGCCGCATAATTCCGGTCATCAGTCCTGCATCTAATCAAAATCCAGTTAAACGGTTAGCAATACAGCTGTGAAGGGGAAAATATAATCAACATTACATAATACATGCATTATAATAATCACTTTCATTTGCACATACCTGTGTGATGGAGTCTCCAAAAAGAATAACTTGAGGCCATGCAATACTCCACAGTTTAGACATACTGCACCTGACTAATTGCCGTTTCTGTCAATAGTACCTTGACCCGGAAGTGAACCCTTGAACCGCGGCGCCTAACATTTAGCGCCCTCTGTCTGGCAGGAGGCCCACTTGTACGCAAAGCCGTCGTGGAGCCTTATCCGTCGGCGGTCCTTGGTTCACTTCTCTCTTCCACCTCAACACTTTTAATATAATATACGGGTCAAATGAAAAATATAGCATTTAAAAACATACATCGGTAATTCCCTTTGTATTTGCTACGTAGATCGTTTAAGCTGGGCGACTTGTTTGCATAGCTGACAGATCGGAAGAATATTGTGGGACAGGGATTATATGAAACTAAAATAAGGGTATGAAGCTTGTTCTTATGTCTATGGGAAAAGTTTTATTTTGTTTTTTGCTTTGCTGTTTTTTATACAAGTTATTCACCATCAGCCACCTCTCCCATCATATTGCTCTCGCTGCCAGTGTGGTCAGAACACCTGAAGTCATATTGTTACCGCAGTTACTGCTACTGTGCCACACCTGGGTCGGCACCTCCCTCACCACGCCACGTGACAAAACACAAGGTGCAGAATGTCACGCCGGGCCTGGCCTACACCTCCCTCACCACGCCACGCCACGTCACGTCACATCACCAACCTGCCAAAACACAACACAGAGAGTCATGCCGGGCCTGGCCTGCACCTCCCTCACCATTCTGCCCTGTCCTGCCCAGCCCTGCCCACCTGAGTTATCAAGAGGGAAGCAGCACACAGCCAGGGTTACATTCATATTTAATTATTAGCACAAGGCCTATGTCTATATTATTTAGAAATGTGACCAGTACTTTCTGACCAATAATTTGATATTTAGATCTCTCTGCAAGTCTGTCAGCCAAGTGTCGTGTGAGTTGGAGGCATGTCTGGCGATGTACTGAGTCGTATCGTGTCAAATCCCACTGCATCACAACAGGGGTGAATTGTACCCTATTGCAACAATAGTTGCTTCATATGTACCTTTATTGTTGCCATCTAGATGTGAATCGAATTGCCTCAGAGAAGGAGATGCACATCCCTTTTATATATACCCTCCCCCTAAATAAATGTGTATTTCTTGGCTTAAGTCATGAATCATGAATGGCTTTTTATATGTTTGTCATGCCCCCCCCCCAGTAAAGACTCAGCCCCCTCATCCAGTCATTTCTAACTACGCCCCTGATACATAGTAAGTATGTAGGTATATGTGCAGGTTTTCCATACACGGCCCCTTTAAGCGAGCTCGGGTGGAGTCGCGGAGGAAGTGAAGTCTCTGCAATGCAGACGGGACGGCGGACTGCTGCCTCGCCGGAAAAAGCAGCGCACACACGCAGCGCTTCAGCCGTAATCTGACCGAAGCGAGTCCGTCGCAGAGGTATTCCCCGGGAGGCCGCATAGGAAGCAGCGCTTTCCGCGCTGCTTCTGCGCGATTGTTCGCTGCCGTGGGTTATTTTAAGCAGGAAGATGCAGTGTGGGGATCTCGGGTGGGTGCGGTGGGTCTGTTTATCGTAGCGACGCGTTTCCGTTACTCGCAACATTGAATTATCTAACACCGGGACAATGGGGCCGATTATTATTATTAATTATTATTATTATTTTAGGGTGACGGGCGCGCCTCCGCGTCCCACCGGGCAGGACGCGTGAACGCGCCGACTGGCTTCACCGGGACTGAGAAACTTCGGGGCGGCTTAAGCTTGCGATGAATGAGAACTCAACATGCTCCATATTTAAAAAAAAAATACCCAGTTCGGCGAAATTCCTGGTTCGCTGGTGAAATAGATCACTTGCTTTCTTTATGGGAGCGTTAAAGTAACCAGTAGTTTAAAGCAATAGGAAGATGCGCTTACAATAAGATGGATACGGACGCCCTCTACCGTAATAAAAGCGGCCCGTGTGCTGTCTAACCCCCAGCCTGCCTCTGCATTTCCTGTCTGGTTGCTGATACAATCACGAAGGTGAAACCGAATCAAGGATGAAACTGAAAGAGGTGCATTAAGACGGCTGCGGTCTGTATTTAATACCAAGTCAAGGCTTATAATTATGGCGGCTTTTAATTCCCTGGCACCAGAGGTCAAGTCTTAAAACGGTTAATACTGTAGTTATATTAAGTGGGGAATAAGATATAAAATAATATTTTTAAATTAATTTTAATAAAAACACTGAGAGAAAGAATAATTAAAAAAACAATTAAAAAAAAGTAAGACCACGAAGTAATGAAAACTGCTAGCGGACCGCCGGCCTGGAGGAATCTGACGTCCTTCTGGTGCATCTCAAGGTTTTACGGTCGGAGCTCTCGAGGGCTGACGTCATGCTGAAGAATGTTCCGGAAGGGGAAGAAGCGTCACAGCAGCAGCAGCTCCCAGAGCAGTGAGATCAGCACGAAGAGCAAGGTGCCAGGCGCCTCAGACACCGTACAGCTCGTTTAACCCGGCTCTGAGCGTACATTTGCCAGAGCAGCGGCTACAGTGGTCGCCATACGAGTGCATACTTTGGCCAAGAGACTTGTGCAATCTTGTTTAATAAAACAAGATTGATTTGTTGTAAATCTTTAAACCATTAACCATTCTATCATACCAGGTACCATAAGGTGCCCCCCCCCTACACTGGCAACTTTCACTGCCAATGCTCCCCTTACCCCCAGTTTCATGTTTTCTTCTTATGGTGTATAATGGGGGGGGGGTCATCTTCAAACCAAAAATATAAGAACTACTTTTTTAAGGTTAGCACTTTTTGAAAAAAACAAGATACACTTCGTGGTGATTTGCAAGGACATCATTTACGAAGAGTCTTCATTATGATCCAGTGAGGTGCTGATCTTCAAAAGAAAATGTTTTAATTACTAGTTGAGCCCTCGGCCCCAAATACTAAACACTCTAGATGAGTCTATTTAATTAAGCCTGTAAACTTGGCCAATGAGAATTTATTTATATACAAGGAGGGGAAGAGAATAGTTAACAGTCACAGGCAGAGTTTGGACACCTTCCCCGAGTGTCTTGCTGGCTTTTTTCATGCCAGCGACATGCTTTTGGTTCTGTATATTTACTCGGCTGTTTTCTCCGTTCCTGCAGTCCGTAGAGTCCAGCCTGGGAGGGCTGTCCCGATCCAGCACAGTCGCCAGCCTCGACACCGATTCCACCAAAAGCTCGGGTGAGTCTGACTGGTGCATCGCAGCTCTGATCCTCTATGCTACCATTGACAGGCGTTAGGAGAGCCTGCTGACAAGTTGCCAAAACACTCGGAAACACATACCTCTAGGTATCCTGCTATGATCCAGGGTAAAAAGTTTTTAAAACTTCAATCAAAACTTTGACGTGGAAGTTGGAAAGGTCACACTCCCTCACTTGTGGCATCACCTTAAAGCCCCAACTGTCATCTTCAAGGAACAACAAGACTCAACAGAGTGGCATGTACAGTATAAGAGATATGAGCAAAAATGGTTTGCTACAGAGGACAAAATGAATTTCTGGATCTGAGGAGGACTTTGGATGTTAGTGATCAGACGTGGTCACTGTTGATGTGCTGAGGTCCTGATTCATTGTGCCCCCTTGCCCAGGTAACAGTGCTTCAGATTCCTGTGTGGAGTTCCGGGTTAAGTATGTGGGGGTGATTGAGAATCTGCGGTTTGATATGTACAAGACCCTCCTGGATCCATTGGACCTGATAAGCTACATCGACGCCGCCCAGGTGAGTACCATAAAGCTGGAACTGCTACCCAATGGGCTTGCTCCTCACTCCGAGCGGTAAACAGACAGTACTGTTAATAAGCAGTCTGAGATCATTAGGGGAGCGCCACACTTCCTGTCAGGTGACCAGTACAGGTGACTTTAAAAGAAAAAAAATGAAGTATCTGTCCTGTCCTTTTCAAAGCAAGACGGAAAGCTGCCATTTGTGCCTGGAGATGAAGAGTTGGTGCTGGTCGTCTCCAAACATGGTGTGAAGGTGACCTCTATGAATCAGAGTGTAAGTTCTCCCGTGTGCCCTTCAGCGTCCCCCCTGCAGGGGATCGAGGCCTGTGTCCCTGTAGCCTTCTCTTCCCGCCTTTCCTGAATCTTGGCTGTGGCCCCACTCCTTTGTGACATCACGTCGCCCCTCCATGCAGGATGTGCTGCATCGCCACCCCCTGTACCTCATCGTCCGGATGCTGTGTTACGACGACGGACTGGGCGCCGGGAAAAACCTCCTGGCGCTGAAGACCACCGATGCAGGGCAACTGGAGTGCAGCATCTGGGTCTATCAGTGCAGCACCGCGGTGAGTGCAGATACGCCCTCGGGCTGCTTCACAGCAGCGTTGTGACCCAGTCCGGTCCTCGGGGACCCACAGTCGGTCCATGTTTCTGCTTCCTCCAAACTCCCTACCAGACAGCTCACATTTTTGCTCCCTCCCAGCTCCCGGTAGCAAAAATGTAGTCTGGGGGTCCCTGAGGACCGGATTAGGAAACCCTGCTTTAGAGACACTGGGACCACCTACTCACCCATCTGAACCCCTTGTTTGTCCAGGAGCACGCACAGGCGATCTGCAAGGTACTGTCAGCCTCCTTCGACTCCGCCCTGGTGTCAGAGAAGGCTTGAGGGACCCGTTACCTGGCCGGTGATGTCGCCGTCACTGTTGTTTACTGGCATGTTTTGCACTAATGCCTTTCCCTCACGAAGCATGCAGACATCGCTGCCTATACAGACCATTTGTCTGATATAATTTAATCGAGGTACAAAAAAAAACAAAAAAAAGAGCTTTGGCATTAACCAGCCAATAGGTGCACAAAGGCACATCACATGATCACAAGGATGCTGTATATCTCCCCTTTGTACTTCCTGCCCCATTACATTGTGGGTCGTGTCATTTCACGTTTTAACCAGTACTTTTTAATCTGTGGTACGAGTGAAATGGATCATACATACGGTACAATAAAAAGAAAAAGTAGTTTTGATGAAACAGATCCTTTATTGCTGGTGGTGAGCTCTTTATTCTGGCCATCGATTGCTTATATATTTTTTTTGTCATCCTGGAGATTAAAATAACCTTCAATATCCATGTTTCTGTTTGAAGAGCCGACCAATGTGATGGACATCAGCAGGTCATGTGCCAGTTAAGACTGGACTGTAGGGTCCTTCAGTTCGCCACCGAGTGCCGCGGGGAGCTGGAAAAAAAAACTGTCCAGCAGGGGGGGCTCGTGTGGCACAATCGCTCTATTTGTGATTATCGCCATAGCATTAGCCTGTGGATTTGATGAGCTGTTTATCGCCCACACTAGCATGACCATGCTCAGCTGCATTGGCTCGGGAGTCATCCAGGTGCTGGAATGGGGGTGTGACGCGCAGCATACATGTTTGGATTAATTACAGAAGTCAAAATTAACTGGGGGGGGGGGGACAGAATAGAACAGCCCCCCCCCGAGCTCTTACTTCACAAAACACATAAAGAATAAGGCGGAAGAATGACAGGAGCTTATAGATCCTTTCTTTCCAGATTCAGTCATTTTATTTGGACGATCTCATCTCAACGGCTGTGTAGCGACTGACAGTAGATGCAGCGGCGCCCCGAATGAGCGCTTGCGGTCCGGCATCGGAAACGCGCCGTTGTCACGTAAAATCACCACAACGCAGCCAAGTACAGTCAGCTTTCAAAGGGTTAATTCCTTTACATTTAAATATGGACAAATAAGTTGTAAATATATTTACAGTAACAAATTAACTGTCCTATTTCCAATGAGTTAACCTAATATTAACATGGATAGTACATAGTTATTACACATGCCTCCTCTTTCTGCCTTGGGTTACTGCAATGCATACTCAATAAAGGGTATATTTCATTTAAAAATTAAATGTTATTCTATATATATATATATATATATATAGAGTTGCTCTGCAACCAAAATCAAATTTATAACATTTTTTAACAATACATATTTAAAATATGGACTTATTTCAAAAGTGAACAAACAGGATTTAACACATGGGAGCCAGAACACACAGCCCACGCACCTGTATCCATGATGCAACTCGCAACCGCTTCCTTCTCGGTTATCTGCGGGGGTGGGGGGGGGGGGCACTGAATCACAGACAGAAGTCAGGTGACCTTGGGGACCTTCTGTTTATTGGCCTATTTGCTTGGCCACACCGTCAAATCGACAAGCTTCTATCTCTGACCTGCTCTCTCCTCGCTGCATTAACCCCTCCCCCCGCACCAAATGCTTGACCCCAGCACATGACACAAGGAGGTACGTCCCGTCCTACAGGAACAGAGTGACAAATTGCTCATTTAGGGGCACCAGGGCAGGTCAGCTAAGGGGTGACATCTGAGTGAAGATCACATGACACCTTTTTTCCTCTAGCAAGAACATCTCAACTACCAGGCAGTAAGGAAAATGGGTCTCCTAGCCCGTGTGTGTGTGTGTGTGTGTGTGTGTGTGTGTGTGTGTGCAGGGAGGGGCTCACAAGCAAGTACTCCACCCTGGTCTCCAGTAGAGCATTAAGTTAGTGCTGAAACTCTTGGTCCATCATCCATCCAGAGAAACTTTGTCGTCTCCCAGAAGGCATCAGGTCCCCTGGTCACACATGCAGCGTCTCTCAGACGCAGCAACCCGATAAAATACCACAAACAAAAAAAACACACCTTTCTGTCGCCTATACTTCTGCTCTTGCTGAACAACACTAAAGAATTAAAAAACAAGAAACTATAGATAGACAAAACGGAAAGAGTTTAAAACACAAAGGCCAAAAAAAGAGCAGAAATTAGGGCACATAGCTAATGTACTTCAAATACAGCAGAAAATTTCCTCTCAGGCCACCTGCATAAAATCACGGTCCCTCACTTGCGATTACGGGTGAGTCAGCGACTCGTCGCTAAAGCAGACGTGGCCTTCGGTTCCAGTTATATTATTAAAGATCTGCGCACTTTGCTGTGCGACGGGACAGAATGAATGCAGGAATGTTGAACAGACTGCTGCATTAGCAACAGCGATCGAAAAAAATCCAAAATTAACACGGGGGTGACTAACATCACGGCTCTGTTTCACATTGTTTTTTAGCACAGTACCATAGTAAAGGCAGTGTATGTCTCCCTTGGCGACCGCAAACGTGGCCTCTCCGCCCGCTGGGTGACTCGCTTTCTGCTGAATAAGATCTCTTGGTCATTCTCCGCACATCCACGTCGGGTCTCGGATACCCCTGAACTACTTATGAATGACCCCTCCCAGCACCCCTGCTGCTACTGGCCACGTGTACACGTGAGAGCCCCCCTCTTGGCGAGATGTCTGAGGACAGCAAATTCTCGGGAAAGCACCGGTAGGGGATTATCCGCCCCACGTGCCATCAAATGCTCCGCAGGACTTTTTTCATGGGCTGTTCAGTGGAATTCTGGCTGTCATGCAGAAAGAAAGCTTATTAAAAATGATAACACTTTGCAGGATGGAAATTAAACACACAGACCATAAGTATCCTCTCCTTCCGTCAAATAACGGCCCAAACTGCCTTCATTTAATGGAAGCTGTGGTCAAACTTCATAACAGATTCTGGGTTTCCACAGTATTCCTTTGAAAATCGCCATCCCACAATAAATAAACTGAATGAAAAGTGCATTTATTGCATGAACTTGCAGCCTAGTCTGTTTTTTTTGCTCCTGTGGTTTGGCTCAAATGGTATTAACATGTGCCCGTGTTATAGCTTAAATGGTGTGACATCACACAGTGTGGCACTGCTTTAGCCTGAAGCAGCGTCTGCTGCCGGGTCACCTGACCAAGTCACCTGACCAAGTCACCTGACCAGAGTTTGAGGAACATACAGCACTGCTGCTTTGTCCAGGTGCAGTCTTGCTTGCTTGTGGGCAGGTCGATGGGGGGGGGGGAGGTGTCACTAAATTGTTGGGGGAACTGAGAATAGTCTCTGTGACCCCCCCCATTCACCCACCCCGACTGCAAAGATGTTTCTCAATCCACGATGAACTGCACAAACGTCACCGGGAAAGCCCCCCTCCTCATTGGCTCCCCCTCAATGTGGCCCAGCTGTAAACACAACGGACAACGTGTCATGTCATCTCCATGGAGACCCTTACCATGGCAACAGGCGACTCATCTTAAGACTGATAAGTCAACATGTCAACAGCCAACGACAGTCTTACTTTCATAAATCTTCTTTCCTAAACATTTAATCTTAAAAATGTAGCAGGAGGTGTGAAACCCCGCTTGTTTATTCCGCCACAGGACGTTACTGGGTGTCAGAGTAGCCCGAGGAATAAAACGGAAACAATAAAATGGGTGAGGGATACATTTGTACTTTCGGACACTAGGACAGGGAACAATTAAAAAAAAAAAATCTATGTTGTACAAAAACAAGCCACAGCTGGGAAGGAAGGAAGGCGGACGGGGGCAGGGGGGGCGCCTGGGATGACATCATGCTGTCAGGGCCGCCCCCGTCCGCCTCCCCAAATCCTTATAATGGTACAGCCCTGCCCCTTAAAAACCAGCGGCTGACTCACATGCAACACTGACCTTCATCTTTTCTGTTGATTTACATGGGAATGTGGGCATCCGATCGTGGGCATTTTATAAACTTAAGTCACTTTTCGGCTCTTAAACCATCGCTGGAAACGAGGCCGGTCCAGCGAATGTGTACCTACCCACCACTCCTGGTCCTCCTCCCCGTCCACCACGATGACCTCCCCCTCGGAGAAGGTCAGCTCGTCCGGGTTATCGGCCACGCAGTTATAAATGGCCTTCACTCGCTTGGGCTTCTGTTTCTGAAAGCACAGAGAAGTCAGCCGGCCTTTTTATCTGGAACAATCCAAATGCATAACTTCCAGACTGCGACATGCCCCAGCTGGGTCATCCGCATGATTTATCGCAGTCTGACAGCAGGGCGGCGATATCGAGCCGCTCGGCATTCCGCGCCTGTTACTTCCGGGCCCGGAATTAATTATTCATGAGTGTTACTGGCACAATGAGCCATTCACGGCACGACTCTGCTGATAAAACCCGCAGGGACTGCGTCCGGCTAGGGGAAGCTTATCGCCAGCCCTAAATCGGGAGAGAGTACCATGGAAACTGCCCCTGGGGTCCAAGCCAGAGACGAATTAGTCAGTGAAGCAGAAAAGAACCCCCCCCCCCAATATAACATCCTGATCCACAGACTTTGTGGCAGACTCTTGTACAAAGAGAGGGATTAAGAACATATCGGGAAACCAGGTACCGTGGCTTTATTGTATTTAACAGCATTTTTTTGCTCTTTCTCAAAGGAAATTCCCAGGGCAGGGTTTGTTGTTTCTGGGCCCCCCTCCCCCAAAGCGTGAATTTGAGCCCCTCCCCCGCTGCCCTAATGTAGTCACTGTTTGCGGCCAACAGGCCTCCCATCCTCAGGGCCTCATGCAAATGTGTGGAGTGAGTTTGCAGTAAATGCTGCTACTGGAAATTCCAGCCCCCCCCCCCGCATTTGAATCGTGACACTGAACTGATCCATGCACTGGTGACACTGGAAGAGGCAACTTACGGGGTACGTCCTCCTGGGCATGGGGGCAGGAGGTGGGGCCAGACCGAGGGAGTTAGCCAGACATCCGGGGACTTCTTTGGCTTTGTGGAGGATCGAGGGAGACAGACAGACGTGGAGGTGCTTAAAACGACGTGAGGAGGGCAGGCCGCGCAGACGGCTGCGCAGACGGCCCCGTCTTCATGCCTGTTCTCGCCAGACACACAGAGCCAATCTGCGCTTTACGCGCTCGGCTCCTTACCTGGTTTCTCGGCAGACGTGAGCTGCAGTGCAGATCCTTTGAAGCGCTTATCCGTGCTGCGAAAATCACAAGGAGACCTCATTCCAGTCACCCGGAGAGAATCTCCGCTCACACAAACCTACGGCTGAAAGGCAAACGACCTTCCCGGGCCCTGGGGGTGTACGGGACCGCAGTGCGGCAACGCACGGGCGGGCTGCACCAAACGGCCTTGTGGAAGTCAGAGCGTCCGCTGACCAAAGCCCACAGCGGAAGCTTCATCTACACACTGAGTGTTTTTTATTCACGCTCAAAAAACTCATTTTAACAGCTCATTCAATGTTACCTCAACAGTGCCGTTATTTTCCCTCGGCTAACAGCAGAAAACGTAAAAGATAAATCAAATAAAAATCAATTTTGCTCCCTCAGCGCTTGCAAGATAGCACTTTTGAAGGATGACAGGTAGTGATGTCCATCTGATATTCTTGGATGGTGAGGAACAGGTCATGTGGGGCCAGTCATATGACACCAGTGTGATGCAGGAAGTGCTCACCTGGCAGGAGACTTTGGTGGTGCAGTCCTGCCCATTGTCACTAGAGAAGAGGAGGACTTCATGGGGTCCACAGAGGACACAGGTCCTGTTTTGGACTGGAGGCTTATGGTCTCCATCATGCCCGCCATCCTGGATACGGGTAGCAGGGGAGTGACTGTCGCAAGAACTGCAGAAAGGGTTCTTATTGTAGACACTTAATGCCGCAAGGTGAGGACTTTTGCCCTCTATAGGCAAAACAGCGCAACTGCATATTTAATCAAAATTGAGTTACAGGTCTATCTTGTGACAAAATCTCTTAGGTTAACTGCGGACAGTCAAAAAAACACTTTGAAGCCCTTTTTCTCAGCTTCAGTGTCGGCGTAGTTACCGTGTTCTGCCTTTGTGGGGCAGTATATCCAAGTCAGAGGGGAGATGGAGAGACTCACCGGACGTGGAGGTGACACGGATAGGGGGGACGGGAGGGTGCATGTTGGGGGGGTCCGAGGACGACCTCTGCCTTCCGGTGACGTCGATGGAGGCCGACTTCCAGACGCCAGGGCTGCTGGTCTGGAGGCCCATAGCGGGTAGCACTGCAGAGACACGCCGTCCTAAAGCCCAACGCTGCACATCACACGTCTTACTTCACATTTAGCCCCAAAACGCGACCAGAAACTTTCCACACCTTATTTGGAGAAGAACTAATTCGGGTCTCTGGCCCACTAGATGAAGATGACAGCAGGTTCGGGAGCTGCTTCCTGCCCCCACCTCATGACCGCCACTGCGGCCAGAAAAGCTCCAGCGGACTAATGGGTCATGTGACCAGACAGCCACGTGCTAATTAGCGAGTGTCTGAATTAGTTCAGGTGTCGAGACCGTAATCAGGCTTTGGAAATAAGTCTCGAGGATGAGGCCAGAGGGGAAAAAAACAGGCAATTTCTGAAGCGCCAGATGGCCGATGGGGGGTGGGGGGGGGGGGCTCTCACCTTTGGCCAGGTTGCGGGGCGGGAGCGGAGGAGCTGCAGTGGTGACGGGCAGTGCCGGCTGGCCGGGAGGAGGCAGGATGGTCCCGTAGGTCTCATTGTTCACCAGGTTAGGGAGGTAGGTCCTCGGCTTTTCCGTGGCCGGGCCGCCCCCCTCCCTGGCCGAGGGGGCCGAGCCAGGCTGTGCCGCGGTACTGCTAGGGGCGTAGCAACTGATGGGACGCTCGTCTCGGCGGTGAGGGCTCGGCTACGGCGGAAAGAAGACGGACAACCTAGGGTCACGTCCACTTGGATCAGCCTTACAGACTAAGGCCTAATATCTGACCTTGGCTACTCATACCACTACAATTACAATCACAGTTTATTAATTTAACAGATGCTTACACCAAAAAAAAAAAAAAAAAACAGAGTCAGTTTGCCTTCAGAGCCATTGGAGTTAGGGGCCTTGCTCAGGGGCCCAACTATGAATTCGGCTGACCCTGGGCTTTGAACCAACAACCTTCTGATCCCAGGCACACAGCTCTACTGAGCTACATGCCACCCACAACTAATTACCAAAATGATTATTCGAATCTGTCAAGCACGTTTTCATCTCATCTTACTCATCCCTTCTAAACAGGGTTCCATGTCGCTACAACGGAAGGTTCCAGAGAGCCAGGTCCGGCTGTGCCCAGCTGCCCACCTTCTCGTCGAGGTCCTCGTCGCTCTCGTCCAGGTCTTCATGGTGCAGACGCCACTCATACTCCACGTGGACGTGGGCATTGAATTTGCCGCCCAGCGCCTGGCTGAGCTGTCAGGTCCGGCGAGAACAAACATCACTTAAAGTGACACCAGCATACGGGAGATGACAAAACGTGTCACTCGTGCCCGCTGGGGGGGACGCGCTCACCAGCTCCTCACACTGTGCATGTTTCAGACGTTTGGCGATGTCCAGCGGCGTCTCCCCTCCCTCGTTGGCTGTGGAGGGAGGGGTAAGAAAGACAATTAAGAAACAGACAAGACGACGCAGCTATAAACTCATCGACATGCAGCCCCCAGGGGTGAGAGGTCTGTGACAGGCACATCCAGTCCGGGGATGATTCTAGAATATTTTAAGGTGAAGGGAATAAGAGGGTTCATAATTCACACAGTGGGGCCAAACTTATCAGCCAATGATACGTTTTGAATCAGTGAGTGACAGGGGAGGGGCCAATCAGCTTTCAGCTGCCAGTGACCCTGTGGCCCCACCCCCCTGTATACGCCCCTACTTCTCTCTATCTACTGCCTTCTACTGTTGCAGGATCGATGGCGGCACGCAGCACTCGCCCATAGAATGTGAGCAATGCGGACAACCTGGCACTCAACTCTGCTGATAGAAAACTGAGCAAATTCGATGTGTAAAGCAGGTATAAAAAGCCAAAGTCGGCGGCCGTCAGACTTACGGATCTCGATGGAGGCCTTCCCCCGCAGGAGCAGTTTCAGACACTCGCTGTTATCCGTCAGGCAGCAGTAGTGCAGTGCTGTGCTCCCCTTGGCCGTCTGCCTGTCCAGGTTCACACTGGTGGGGGGGGGGGGGGGGGGTCATGAAATAACGCCCCTATGGGCAGGAAGAACCCTCCCCCCCCATTCACAATCCAATCAAACATGCTCCAGTGTTACACCCTGAGGGTTAAATGGGCTCACTGCTCCTTGGCTCCTCCCCCCCAATGGTGACACCCCCATCACCTGTTCTGAGTCAGGAAGTCCACGATGTGCAAAGACGTCCGGTCCACCAATCGCACGGCCAGGTGAAGCGCGGTCTCCCCATGTTCCTGTGGCCAATGGGAGCAGACGGTTAACTGGCCTATTTTTGAAATGAATGAATGGAGTGAATGAATGACTGAATGAAGAAATTTGCTAAAAATTCTACCCACGTATAAAATACGTAAATATTGTTACTCATCATATTTTATTTGGCAAGTATTTCTGTCTAAACCAACTGACATTTTGTTTTTTTTTTCTGAACTAAGGTCAGACAGAGAGCAACTAAGGGCCCAGCGGTGAAATTACTCCACCATCCACGGGATTTAAGCCGGTGACTTTCCGATCACAGGCACTGTGCCACACGCCATGCCCATTGGGTCACACGCTCGAACCCGAGGCCCACCCCCTCCCCAGACTCACGTGTCCGTTGGCCAGAGGGATTGGCTCCATGAGGTCCACACCCTCGGCATAGACCTGGATGAGCGAGAAGATGTCGCGGGCCTTGACGGCTTCGCAGAGCGCGTGCAGCCGGGAGCCGGGGTCCGCGTGTCTCTTCCGCGCGAATCGCCGCTCCGTGTACTTGGCCGTGATGAAGTCCTTCCTCGCCTGCCTGCAGGAAAAGGCGGAAGAATCGCGAATTAAAAAATTAAAGAAGGTCTACTGCGATGGCCATTTAAAACACCACTGCAAAATTCACTAACCTACAAAATTCTAAAACCCATTTCTGAATATTACTTTTGCTTGAATAATTTTCGCGCAATACAGGCCACTGAAAGTGCCAGAAGGAAATTACGAAGTAGGACATTAACGGGAAGGCGAGGCAGGGCGTCCAGTGGGGCTCTTACATTCCACTGCTGGGGTTGGGTTTCACGCTGTCATCTGCGGGCAGGCAAGCCTCCATGATCTCATTGAAGCCTGAGTTTCCCACGTTCTTGGCCAGCTGTTTGGCAGACAGACACTCGGTCACGTCGGCTCCAAAACACCACACTACTCCTGAGCCTTAAGGAGCAGATCAGGTGGATTGCGACCAAATCCAGCCTGTAGCCTTGAGCGTATGTTAGTCTTTAAGATCTGTATTTATCCTGATTAATGTGCACATCACTTGGACCACATTCCAAGAATAACCTTGTTTTGTCTCGAGATATTTTGGATTGAACGTAAAGATCCTGAAATTTACCAAGAGTTCAGACGTTCCAAGTACGTCCAATGTAAGGGACTGTATCCGAGAGTAGTGGACACCAAGTTCCCGGTGGATTCCAGAACATTCTATGCAGGTCAGGATGCCTAAGTTAGTGGAAAGCCAGGTGGGACCTTGACGGGATGGTTGGTAAGAAGATGTTAATGATCTCACAAGAGATGCTGGAGATGCTTCAGAGTACTGGATGCACTGACACATTTGTTTAAGAACCAACTCTCCAACCTTCAAACGATCAACAAAGCAATATACGATCAGATAATAAATAAGATTACAGAACTACAATCTATCCCACAATGCACCACTCTGTCATAAACTACTTCCTGTTCACTGACCAGGTGCTCCACAATCGCAGCACGTGTCATTGCCGGGCATCCTCTTCACCTCGCCCAGGATGGCTTTGGTCAGCTCCTGTACAATGTTGTTTTCGCCCACGTGCTGGTCACCCTTAAAGGCGTTATTCAGAGCCTCCTCTTTGCTGTTCTGCAGCACGGAGATCCATCTGCAGTGGCGCGGAGGGGGATGGGATGAGGTCAGTGTGGGGTCAGCGTTACCCCAACAACCTCCCACGGCATGATCAACCAACACTCACATCTGACACTCCTGCTCGTCCTCGGCCTGAAAGTGATACGTCCTGTCATCTGCAGAAAGACGGGGAGAGGAAGTTGAGGAAGACAAGAAAGAAGGAACACAGACGCCGGCAAATCATGCCTCAAGCAAGGATGTCATTGATATCGCTTAGAATGAAACACACAATGCATTCTATTGGTGGACACGTGAGTGGGTGGGACCACAGTACGATCGCAGCTGCTTAACGTCTTCCTGGCTAAATCAGCTTTTTAGCCTGGCAATGGCCACAGATGCATGCCAGACCAACAGGCTGCAGACAGTGGCGGAGAGAGGCCTGTGCAAAAAAGCTACTATGTCACTGAAAAACAAGAGCATAAATAGAAAATGTCCCACAAAAAAAATGAATTGCTTGATAGCACAGGGCTGGGAAGTGGCCTCGCTTATGTAACAGCGTTTCAACATCAGAGCGTGAGCGCTGGACAATGTCGTCCCTCCCTGTCCTTTGAGAGGGAAATTTCTGGAAACAACGGGAGCCTTAGTTTGGCGCGCTTAGGAAAAGATGATGTCAACTTGAAAGTGAAAAGAAAAAAAAACTGTGTGTTTCTGTGAAACGGGACTTATCCTAGTAACGGACCGCTGAGGAACACACCACTGGGATTTTTATAACTTACAGCAGTGTGCGAAAAATGAGATTCACACGTCACCCCGATTAACACCATCAACCAAATCGGCCCTTAACTGAACACGGCCGTAGGACTCACATGTGCTGCAGGGGAGGCTGGATCAGACCACTTTAAGGCCTCACGGGGGGAGGGAGGTATACATAGAAACAAACTAAGAACAGTTATTTTTAATTCACACTTTTCATCAGGTAATTTAATAGCTGCGATTTAGTTATTTCATAGCTTTGCACAGGGAGGGTATAGACCGCCGTTTCCCATGACAGTGGAGAAGACCAGGAGGAGATGACAATAATCATATTATTTTGGCAGTACAGGACAAGAACAATGATTTTTCTGCTAACTTAGCAGTTGAAATAGCATTAATTGGGCAGCTTCTACAACTCCAGCTGGTTAAAATAAATCCTTCAAATATTACCAATAAACAAGTAAATAAGAATTCAAGTAAATAATCTTTCTTCAGCTGTTTTAGTTTGATGCAAACAGAAAGCAGAGCCGAGGAAAATGGCAAAAAGGGTTGATGGTGTGCAATATTTATAGACGCCCCTTAAAATTCACCCTGTGACTGCCAGACCTAGCAGGAAGATTGCAGAACTCGCACTCAACTGTTTGGGTACCCGGAGATTAAATCTTGCCATCTGCCAAGGGCACAGCGTCTGATAAACTTCCATGCAAAGCCGGGAATCGTAAATTCATTTTTGCAGAGGATATATCGCAACTCATGAGGCAAGCGGTGGCTAAAATGGCTTTAAAATCACTCAGGCGCAGGATCGGACCGTCTGGTTATTTACTTCAGCCCAGATGAGCAGTTCGTAAGGATGCACAGCTTTGACTTTGCCAACATGCATTACCCAGACTGCTAAGCAACAGTGGTAACGAACACAAAGCCCCCTTTACTGCACTATGGAGGGCATGGAAACCTCTCAGAATATTCCAGAAGAAAAATGTTCCAGTCTGTCCATCTCCCATTAATGAGTGTAAACAAGTATAAACACTAGCTTGATAAAGGAGACCTCAGCTCCGTAATTACAGGCCATGGCATACGTCATAAACTCTCCATTTCCACATGAACAGACAGACAGAGACAGATAGACATAGACAGACAGACATAGACAGACAGACAGAGACAGATACACACACACACACACACACACACTTCCCAACACTGATGCACATCTGTGCATCTCCTCTTCCGGATTCTTCTAAAGGTACTCTCTTTGTAACACAAGACCTGGAAGGCTTTCCTTGATTCAATTTACACCACTACAGGAGATATGAGAAGGGTCCGGTCACATGATCTGCACGTGCCACTCGATCAAAAGTACAGGGAATTCTGGGTAGGTGGGACGGTGGACCAGCGTACGTGATATGAGGTCGAAGCTCTTTTTCTCCTCTGGGTTGTGCTTCACCTGGCAGGTGAGCAGGTTCAGTTTCGCTGGTGGTCTGTTAGCCTGGACGGGAGAAGAAGAAGCCAGCTATGAAGAGACACAAATCCAAGGTATGTCTGTTCCTTTTAGAGGCTGGGGGACACGTCCGTCTCAGCCCCCGCCGGCTCTGAGTTATGAGACGCGCCGTGTTATCTGACGTTCAGGCTGAACCATCCATCTCAGTATCTATCCCAGTGGGGTCTACGGCCATTTCCCTCCATAAACAAACATGGCAGCTAAACGCCGTAGCTCGTAGATCCATATTGTACCCCACCTTCAAAATATAAAGGTTTGTACAAGGCCTGATATTTCCAGGGCCGTCCCAAGAACATTTTTCCAGAACATCAGGTCTTTGTTTTGTTTTTTTAGCTTTCAGAAACGTGCGTAAACGTGGGAATTAGCTACCGTCGGACACAACTGTGGGCACAAAGTGAGACTCGGTGGGTGTGATTATGGGCTCCTGTACCTCAGAGCCAATAATCAGAGCCTCAAAGTTGGGGGGGTGGGGGGGGAGAGCTGCCCCCCACAGCGGGAATGAGCCTTAATGAATCGCGATTCAGAATTTTATGGTTATTATGCATTCAAATGAATTAATGGCCCGATAGAGACGAGGTCGACATAAGAACCCAGGGCGGCCATTAGCACCGTGAGGAGGAATGGGGCTTTTAAACCTCACGGCCGATTGGGGGACCATTTAGGGCAACCAATCACAGGCAGTGTTAGACCCCCACACACTGGATTACTGGCTCCCATTGGATTAAACTGAGCAGCTGTGTTACTATCATTGAACAGACGCAGCAAAGAGGAGCCTCTCCTGGAAAGACTGATGCTTCGTGCACACGAGGAGGCTGATTCCTCCCCCCGAGCCATGGTTAGCTGAGAGGCCCTGCTGGGTGGGTGGGCACTAGGACCTGGGGCGGGCGGGTTCTACTCACCGTGCCGTGCGATATTGTCAGGTAGCCGTTCTTCACAGAGCATTTCCGCTTCTGCCACACCTTCCTCAGGCTGGAAATGACAGGGAGACTCCTGGTTAGCGAGCTGGGGGGGGGGTGGGCACCAGAACACTGAGCTACGCAGCACTGATCTAATTAGGGCTTTGTAAACATGCACATAATAGGGATACAGGAGTGCCTGTCACCGTGGCAACACCCCCCCCCCCCATACCCGTCACTTTTCTTGTAGAGGTTCCCGCTTCGCTCCGTGCCGTGCTCCTTGTTGCCCTGGGGCTGATGCAGGCTGTAGGTGGCGCTCTGCCGCACCTGGGAATCCTTCGACAGTGGGGCGACAGGAACATAGAATAAGCCCACGGCTGCCGACCAATCAAAGCCAGCCGATCGGGAATCATGTCCGACGTGAGAAAAGCAGGGTGGGAATAAACATGAAGGGCATTATCCAGCAGCCTGTTGGGGGGGGGGGAAGACAACAATATCTGGGGGGTATAAAATCTTAATAACCACCCCCACCATACCCAGCCCACCCCCATCACCAGTGCAGGGAAGGGGGGGGGGTGTTAGG
>JAOYFF010000030.1:226904-238540 GCA_025773925.1 Cryptomyrus ogoouensis
ACACCACCAAACCCCTAGCAACCCCCCCCACCCCACCAAAACACCCCACCCCCCCCCCCGCGCCCCCTTTTCACATAACCACCCCCCCCCCCCCCCCCCCCCCCCCCCGACTCCGCCCTCCACTCTAGCCTAACGGATCCCTGAAACCACGATGCTGTAATTTGGGACAGAGCCACCCCGTTCTTTCTTGGAGGGAGAAAAGGAAAAAAAAAAAAAACCACAGGGCTGATTACAAGCCCGACGCATGTTTCAATGCGACACCAGATGTTGCGCCAGACTGAAGCTGAAAGAAAAGTAGATTAAAAAAAATCAAATAAAATAACCCAACAGAAGCGAAAACGTCGGTGTGGTTGGGATGGCATGTCTGCCACACATCTTATAGCTTTAAAGGAGACAAGACCACCCGGGGAGGGGGTCGACTCCCCATCCTAAACCCACCGGTGGGATATAATTGGAAAGCATTGCAGTGAGGGTGACCCTAAGGCCGGCCTGCTCCTCTCAAGGCCGCAAGCTGGCAGTCGTCTGTGGCTGTAGACCATATGTCCCGCAAATCAAGGCGAGGGAATAAGTTAATATCTAAAACATCCCCAAATTCACAGCAGGCGCCCCTGCAAAGGATCGAGGCTGGCAGTACGATCAGTGACGTGCGCGGTTTGTTTAGAAACACAGAGGACTTTACAGCGAGGTTCTAGGTTATGGTGGGAAGCACCTTAAGTAGCAATTAAACTCCTGTTAAGTAGCCACTGGAAGCAGAGGCGATTCTAGGATTTTAAGGCAGGAGGACATAAGAGGGGCCATAATTCATATAGAGGGGTCAACCTTATCAGGAGCCAATGAGATGTTTTGAATCAGTGAGTAACAGGGAAATGGGCAGTCTAGGAGCCAATCAGCTTTCAGCTTTGGTCAGTACCCTTGTGACCCCACCCCTGTATACACCCCTGACAGGAAGAGTTAGCCGCTCACATGCACGGCGCCCGACTGCCAACCTCGCCCCACAGCACCCCGGTCCCAGATGCCCTCCCTAACTACCCACCAAAGGGAATGTTCTGAACAGACCCTCTGACGTCATCCATGGCGCGGAGAAACCCTCCACCAGGCTCGGGGAGGCACCAAGACCGGCATCTCTTAAACTGAAGATAACTGTATAATGCCCAGGGGTAGGAACAGGCCCTGCGGCTCCCACATTACGGCCTGAAATTTCATTTTCCCTCCAGCAGATGCCAAAAACCCCCCCCCCCCCCAAAAAAAAAAAAAAAAAAAAGACACTCCTGACCTGACGCTAGCAGACAATCTGAGCAACTCCATGGCAATCAAAAGGAGAGAAGGCTTTTTTTTTTTTTTTAACAACCCCCCCCCCCCAGCTGCCCCTACGACCCCCACCAAAAAAGATGCAGCAGCTGGTGCAGAAGGGCAAAGGTTCCCATTTTCTGCCTATTTTTGAAAAATGGGAGAGGGATACGGGGGGGTTTTAGTCAGGCGTGTGGCCCAGCACTCTGTGCCGAACTCCACATTTGTTACATCACCCTGAATTCCTTATTCCTTACACACCGCAGAAGTTATCTATGTACCGGAAGCCAAGCAGCATAAGATAAGAACAATATTAATTTTGGCTCTTCTGATGAATACTGTACTGGGCTGGCGGCTGGCCAGCACGACTTTTGGAAAACCTCAGATGGAAAGCTCCGCCCTCCGGGACTCACCCTCCACCTCTCGCAAGACGCCGCTCACAGGCAGTATACAATAAACAAACTTCTGCTCCGCCACGCTCTGGACGCCGGTCTCAAAACAAGGAGACCCTAATTGTTCCCATGATGCCATGGGGGGGGGGGGGGGCACCCCCGGGAGGATCTCATTCATTCCAGGGTGGCGGGAACATTGGGGGGTGAACTGGGGGGTGAGAGACAGCAACAAGCGCTGCCCGTCTTCATTAGCATGACAGAGAAACCATATGGAACAAGGTCGGTGGCCACCTGTCAATCCTTAGGATGGGGGGGGGGGGCAAGGAAAACAAATAAAAAAACACTTTGGTGCAAATTTTACAAGGGCAATAAAGGCACTAAGGCCAAAGACTCGCACTGGAAAACAGAAGCAAGGGACACCCCCTCCCCCGGAACACCCCTGCTGATGTGCCTGCAATGGCTGCTCGTGTGCAGATAGGACAGAAAGGAACACCCCCCCACCCACATGTTCTTAGACTGCAACCAGGACGGCCCAACATATCAAAAACAACACCCTGTCACACATCTCCTCTCTGAGGCCAGCAAAAACAAGGCGAACATCACAATCCCATTCCAAGATACCCAACCAATGTGGTCCAACACAGCTTCGAGCAACAGGTCGAATCACCCAGCATCCAGTGTGCTGCTGATCACACTGGTAAAGCTACCAGAGCTAACGCAACTGCAAATGACTCGGATACTAAATGAAGAACCATGTCCCATGGATCGCAGGTAAGGGGGAAACTAAGAGCACAGTGGAGAACCACAATGTGTCATTTCAGTGTATAAAGACGGCTGTCTCTCATTAGAGCCAGGGCCTGTTTAATGAAGTCTGCAAACAGCAGGGGGCTGATAAAAAACAGAATCGAGAGACATGGCCAGGAATAGGGAGAGGAAATGCGTCTGGCCCTCCTACATAAGACAGCGAGGAGAAACATCAGAAGTCATAGTGAAGACCACGTAAGCTTCATTACAGGAGGAGGATTCAAAACCCCATGGTGCAGAACAGCTTGAAGGATGTGGGTTTCCTCAACTGCCACCCTGCCTCTCATTACTACACGCCAACTGATGAGCACTGAGAAAGAGAAAAAAAAATAAAAAATTTTTATTATGAGACCCACCCAAAAATAATCTAAGAAACTGGCACTTCCAAATTTCAGAAAAGAAAATTACATGGAGGGGAGATAGGTAGGGATCACAGAGCTCAGAAAACTGAATACACCCCCTTCAGATTTGCAAGTGTAAGCGCAGGTTGCAAAGCTTCAATATATCAATCAGCAGCACAAAACTGGGAACCTCAAAGGTCGATGGTCAAGGCACCATGAAAGATGAGGTGTCCGCCAAAATCCCCCCAGCAAAAGATTAGAGGCATGTAATTAAGAAAAACAAACGTACACCTCTTCAGAAGACTCAAAGACTCGCGTGGCGTTGCCGTTACCAGGCGACCTGGGAATCCCTTTCATCCTTAAGGCGCCAACAGATCAATGGGGGTAGGGTGGAGGGCCTCCCTTGACAGTGAAGAGCGTTATTAAGGGCACAAGCTGTCCTGGGTGATTCGACACGACGTGACCCGGGGCTGATCTGTTGCTCTCCAACAAAAGCTTGACCTCCCGCCAATCAATGCGGAACAGTCCAGCCCACTTAAGGGGGTTTTCCCATCACTACACTCAATAGACTCCCAACAGTCCATCGAGGTCGCAACCCCCCCCCATTGCCTGTGCCTTCAGAGAGGCACATCGCCAGATGACCCCCGCCAGCTCATAGAATCAATATCCGTGGGAACACTTGACCTTCTCCGGATCTGGCGTGAGGTTGATGGACCGCCCCTGTGCCCCATGGAGATCCCATTCCCCATCTGAACTCCAACACTCTTCCTGCCAGTCAGGGAGAAGGACGTTTTCACGCTTGGCTGCCCTGATCCAAAAATGCCACACCGGGACTGTGAGGTCAAGCGGTTTTGTTTCCTGCCTGTGGTGAAAGGGGCTATTTAAGGATCCGGGGGAGTCGGTACCATGGGAGTTCCTTAGCCACATTTATGGGCCTTTTTATAAGGTGGCCTTAGCGCAGACATTGACTGAAACGAAAAACAAGAGGTGAAAAACAAAAAAACCTTGGCACGAGTGACCACTTCCTGTAGTCGGGCATGGCGCCATTCCAACAATCGCCATCATTCCAGGCAAATCCAGCTTCTACTCGCTTCCACCCACTTCCACACGCCGTCCCAGAGCACAGGCAACTGACGACCAAAGAAAAGACGCTAAGATGCAAGGACACAATGGGGGAAGATAGATAGATCTGGTAAAGGCTTCTGCAAACCAAATGGACCAGAACCACACCCTTCCTCACAAGTCTGGCCATGTTTTGGGAACATAAAGGTAGTGGAAATCAAGTCCTCAATGCATCCACATCGTTTAGGATGCTCAGGGAAGAGGAAGAATCCTACAGGGATGGCAGAGATCCCGTCTGCGATACCAATTAGAGTAAGGAGGGATAAGCTCCTTACCGGAAAAGGGAGGGAGGAAGAGGCGGCTCCCAGCTGAGGCAACTCATACAGGGCAAATATCCAAACGCAGCACAAGGGTAATTAATGCAGGATAGTCTCCGAATCCATAATCTGAATCCCCCCTGTCTTAACGGGCACCTCTTAAAAGTTCCTCCCCTGCAAGCTCCCCCATCTGTCGGGCTGAAAATTTTTGAGATGGGGAGGGGGGAGATATTCTGAAGCCTAAGAGGTCACTACCTCCATAAAAGGAGTGGTGAGATTTCACCAGAGCTGGAAAGCAATATCTTTGCAGGACGGGAATGTGGGTTCCTCTGTCGGGTAACCGCTTGGGTGGGGCGGGGTTCAGAGGGATTCGTCATCTGCTCACATTTGCTTTCCTCGAAAACCTCAGCCGCTGTGCAGAAGATTGTCACCATAGCTCCTCCAAGGAGGGAGGGGAACCAGCAGCCCCCATCTGTATAAAAACTGCAGATGTCAGGCACGAACCTCCCCCCATCCCATCAGCCAAAACACGACAATCATAAGGAGTCGGATGGCCTCTCTACCAGCAGTGGGCGGGGGTGCCCCGTGGAACGCGGCAGGGCCAACAGTTGCTGGACACTCCAGGAATGCCAAGGAGATTCCCCGGCACATTCCGGTAACTCCCAAGGCAAGGGAAAGCTGCCAACACCAGAGGTTTCAGTCTAAACTGGATTAAATACCGTAACAGACATAGAAGCATCAAATGGGCAGCCTGAGGTCACTAGAAAAGAGCCGACAGCCCAAAACCTCATGGTGACCTTTTAGGTTGATGGAGCAGCAAGCTAGATTTTACACAGCCCCATCTTAAAACGCCTACCACCCCCCCTTTCTGAGATCCACATGACAGCTTGTGGTCAATCATCACGACTGCAGACAATCAGAAGAATTCCCTTTGTCTATGGGCTGGAGGATGAAACAACCACCATTATAAAGGACAACATGGACATAAGGGTATAAGGTTGGGTGATTTCTCTATCGGGGAGTGCAGAAGATCGATACCAGGGCCACTTAGCTTCCACTTTGCCATCCCAAGCTGTATACCTCTAAACATTAATAAAACATTACACGGTTAGCCTTTTAGGATACCGAGAAAGCAACGTCCAATCGAAAATCATAAAGGGACGACTTAAAGGAGACGGGACAGGATTGCAAATTCCTCCACTTGACCCACAAGTTCATTGCCCCCCACTGAGTCTCAAAAATGTAATTCTCTTGCTAGTACCGGCAATCTGGCATATCCTCTGGATCCAGAAACGACAGCCCATCACCTGGGATCGTGAGAGTATTAACAGCACTCAAGCGGGGATGGCGATGTGGAGAGAGGCGGCCACGGACGTCCTTGGGCAAAGAGACTGCCAAGGCGACGGCAAAGGACAGATAATCTGGACAGTCCCCAGCAGTGGCAGAAGATGGGGAGCAAATCTGGGGACTCCTCAATCATTTTAGGGTGTGTCTTCCAATGTGCTCCTCCTATATAACAGGTTCACTCAACCTACACTAATCAGAACTAACTTCTCCTGTAGACCCAAACCAACAGAACCACAAGCAGTCTGAATGCATTAATAAACAGGGTCTAAAAATGAGCCATATTCGCAAACATCTTGCATCTCTGTCACCACGCAAATGCTACGGAACTGATCTAGACCATCTTGACAATAATCACCCAGCATGGATGCTGTAACAATCTTTTCAAACAGCAATTATTTTAGCCAACTTGTTTCAGACAAAAGGGTGACACACATGCAGGCATCCACTGCCACAATAATATTAGTCCAGAATTCCACCTAATGAAATTCTAATCCAAAGCACACAGCAGTAATAATGATCTTGCTGGTGAACATGTTAATGTGTCCACACAAGCCCTTGTCTAACTCAAATGTTTGCATTCACCTCCACTGATACCAAGTGCCATTTGCTAAAAACAACACAGAATACATATTTTCAGGAATAATTTAGAAATTGTTGTAAAATTCCAAGCTCAGAAAGCATTTTTATTCTGTGTGTGCAGCTTCTGTGATCACCACCTGTCACCCATGGAGGGTAAAGATGCCTCATCACCCCCACAAATATATGACTCAAAACATTGATAGAAGACATGCCAACGCCCCACTGAGCATGGAGTTGAGGTAGGCTTGTGATCGAGGCAGGCTTGGGATAGAGGCAGGCTTGGGATAGAGGCAGGCTTGAGTCCAGTTCGGGTGCTCATCCAATTCCCACCAACAGAGTTTCAGCAGCTCAGAGCCATATTAGGAAGGATGTGCTAGATGTCCAAGGCATAAACAGTTAAAAAAAAGCTCAGCAGACTTGTCTTCATGCTGACCTTCATTATTGTATCATGGGTCGTAGACAGAACACACAAGTGGTAAAAACAAACCTGGGTGCAAATTTCTAGGAGATACTAGGAAAGCAGCAAGATCATGTCCGTGAGTCTAAATAAAGGCAAAAGAAGAGTGAGAAACAAATGAACATACAGCTCACTCATCTTATATACAGGGGGGAGAAACGCCCAATTGGAGGTTTCCCGAATGAAAATGAACATCCATTTAAAACAGATTTTAATCCAGGAATTCTAAGTGAAGAACAAATCCTCAGGTCCTGGCTTGCGACTGTCTGAGGGAACTTTCAGTCCAAGCTGTCTTCCCCGCGGAGGTGTGAGGACATGAAAGGCACACTGAAGTGACCAAAGGAGTCATGGGCTTCGAGGCCCCTGACACCTTCTCTCCAGCACCCCGATGTCGCTGATTGACAGGCCCCACTGGCCACGTGAGAAACGGCAACGACTTGGCCTCTCCTCCTCTTACCGCCCATCCCCCAATCAACATCTCCCAGTAGACACTCACTTCTGATGAAGATCTGCAGCTGTGACTAGGGAACCCCCCCCCCCCCAGCAGCCACCAAATCCTCAAAAACAGGAGCCACCAGGGTTCCCCAGGGAATCGATCACACAGCAGGACAGTCAGTCGGGTTGACCGCTAGCCGAACATCCAAACATCCAGAAACAATGAATGAATAAAATATTGAACACTTGGTGAACAGGAAGACCGCACGAGACAGGTCCTGTCTGTCAGTTAGTCAGTGATCTTATTCTGTGGTATCGTTAGTCACATCTGCTGACCCGAAACCTTGTTTTTAAATGACTAAAATCCCAACCGCGGAGGACCGATGTCATGGCGCGCACAGAGACACAGCCTGGGCCCTGCGTAAGCCTGGTTCCCAGTCCAAGCGGCTGTCCCTGAGCGAGCTCTTGGTTCAGGTTGCTCTGTGTCAGCCTATTCAGGCACATTTTTGCAAGCAACAATCATTTGTGTGTGTTTTCTGTGTTCCTTCAGAGACATCACGCACCAAGAAAACCAGTTGGGCTGCATTTTTCTCATACCCTGCCCAGCCGGTCATTTTCTCCCAAAAGCCCCTCCCAACCTGCCCAGTGACCTTAGAGGGCTTTGAATCAATGGATGACCTGGGAGGATGGAGCTCCGGGTCCCACGGAGGCGACATGGGACATGTTTCCCTCCATTTCAGCCCTGGCTCTCAATGGAGGGCTAATCAAAATTATACAGCAGGGATACAGCAGCAGAGGAACACCAAGCACCGCGAGGAAAATGCTCCACAAGGGTGCAGCATGACCTCCCACTGCCGCCACATCCATTAGGAGAACCACAAACAAGTGTGCAAATAATACTCATTTAATGATGTCCTATTTTGCTATAGGGACGCTTCAGTAAGTTTCATAACGTGCAACGAAATTTGAGAGACAGATACAGGTAACAATTCAGAAGTTACCAAAAATATCCATCTTCCATTAAACAGCAAATAAATACAAATGTGTCTTATTCAGGCCAATGTCCTGTTTTATTTAATACAACGAGGGCATTTATTTTTATTGTGTATGACAAATTCCTGTAAAAAGGGGAGAGGATTTTAATGTCTCTTTGGATCACCAAACACCCTTATGGATGCAAACGACCGAAAGGGATCCTTGAATACCCAGGTCACTTTTATACCTCTTCATAATGGAACGTCTAGGACACCCCCCAATTTGAAATAAAGAATTTCATGAACAGCCTAACTTAATGGTTGATGTGAGCCGGTATGGAGGAGCGCGCGCAGCAAAGAGGAGGGGGTGTATGCAGTTTTACGAGGACACCTGTCATACCTACAAAGACCACCGCACTAGAGACATCGGCGAGCTGGGATATTTGATTGCATTATTACAGCGACAAAAGGTCACTAATTAAGCCCTAATTATGGACATCTATCCGCGCCTTTAGGGCATACATACTACATTAATTATATCACCTAGACGCATGCAGCACAAGTATATAAAGGCATGTGTACTGCTTCATAGGGCGAGGCTCTTCAGTTGCGATGGACACAAAAATGAATGAAAGGATCCCGAACAAAGCGGGAAAGGTGCCTCGTCCGCGGACCGGGGCGAGCCCACTGCACTTCGGTGAGGAAGTCACTGCAGATGCAACAACGGGGGGAAAGGATCACACCGCAATGATCCAGCACCCCCCTTCCCTCCCCTCCCCACCATGAGTCACTTAACACCGGTCACTCATATCTCCTCTAAGATCAACAACGCTGCACATCATCCTGGCACTTGATGCAGTTAGGAGGGAAAGGAAGAAAAAAACAGGTTTCGACAGAAGCGGGTGTCCAGTTACTGATCAAAAGCGATGTCTAAGTTTATGGAAACATAGTATCCACCTCAATCCCCGGTGCATAGCTGCAATACCGGAACGGCGAGGCGCCACAATGGCATCAACAAAGGGCAGTTTTCTTTTTTTCCCCCGACTGCTTTGCAGTAATTTTAGGGTTGGGCAAACACTGCGCATAAACCCTTTAGGTAAAAGTAACCAGAAATCCGCCCCCAGCCCCATCGCCCGTCAAGATCAAACAATCACACGAGGGGCAAGTGCTGCAATCCCAAAGCTGTCAGCATCGATCCGGACGCTTGTTTTGACAAACCGACGGCGGGATCCGATATAAAGGGAAACAGGGCTACAGCATGCGGTATGAAGCGGGAGAAAAGGCAGCGGTGCGCCTTGGATCACAGGCGATAACGAGCGGGACTGACCTCCTCCAAGGCGGCCACGGTGTTCCTGCAATGAGACATCCGAGTGGTGAAGTTGGAAGCGGTCGGGGACTTATAATCTTCATTTGTCTCGGCCACGAATTCCGCCACCGTGATCTGGTCCGGCATATTAAAGTTATTATTGTTAAACTCCTTTATTTTTTTTATAAGTCCGAGTGCTGATCCCCGAAATAAAGACGATAAAACAAGCCGACACTAGGGACGAACAAAAGTTTAGCATAAGAAAGTCCGACGGATTGACTTGGGAGAGTCCATCGCTGGATGTGCGCGGTTCCCACTCCCACTACGCCGGGAGATACGAACTGGACGAGCCAAACCCAGCGGCGCTGCAACGGGCAGCTGGTCCCTGAATCTCTTTCCCAGCTTCTGCAAAGGGGGTTTTAATCGGGTTGTTCGCAGCCGAAACTAGTCGGGGAGATTAAAAGCTATAATATTCATTTCTTGTATCCTTTTAAAAAATGGATAAAAAGCCAGAAGGCTGACTTTCCGCAGGCTTCCGTGCAGCCACGGAGATCAGCAAACTTCCCGGCGTGGGAAACTGAGGGCTTTCAATGAAAGCGCAGAAAATTGACAAAGTAAAAGGTGGAAGAACGGAGGGAAGGGGCCGAGCGTTCAATGGACGAGGTCCGACCAATGGGAAAAAGCACCAGTCCTCCTTACAACCAATGGTAACCCGCGGAAGGCGTGGCCAATGCCAGTGTACCGCCGCGGCCCAATTCCTTTTAAGGTGGAATACGGGAATTGCCCACAAAACTATTTCAGGTGTCCTAAGGCGCAGAAACCTCCCCTGCAGTAAAATGATGATTTTTCTTGCCCCAAGCAAGAATCAAGTCAAGTCAGTTTATAGCACATTTAAAAACAACTGGAATTGACCCGAAGTGCTTTCCAGTCGAGGAAATGAAGGAGTAACAAGTACTATATACATAATATAATATATAAATAAAAATAACATGGAAACTTGCATACAAGAAATAAAAATTAGGTAGTACAAATATTAATTAACAGAAATATATTAAAACAAACAATCGATAAAAAGCAATTAAAAATAAATTGAGTGTTATTAAAACAAATTAGAAGTAAATTAGGAGTAGAACGTCAAACTGTGCTGAAAGCAAGAAGGGAAAAATGTGGCTCTTTAATTCTGATTTAAACCCGTCAATAGTGGAGCAGGACCTAATGTTGGACCGGAGACTGCTCCACAGTTTTGGGGCAGCTAGAGAGAGAGCCAGTCACCTTCTGTTTTGAGAGGTGAGTGGGAGAATGAGAGGAGCTGTTGTGGGGATGACCTAAGTGACCTAGGAGGCAGAATACAGAATTAGCAGATCTGAAATGTATTGTGGGGCTAATCTGTCAAGTGCTTTCAAAACAAATAGCAAAATCTTCAAACAAATTCTGTATTTCACAGGCAACCAATGCAACTGAGCCAGAACAGGAGTGAGGTGCTTGTTAATAGTCTAGCAACTACGTTTTGAATGATTTGTAATCAAGAACATATGGAATGGGGCAATCCCATGTACAGGGAATAACAGTAGTCAAGCAGACAGGTGATAAAAGCATGGATAACTATTTCCAGGTCCTTAAGAGATAAAATCGGTTTTAACTTGGCTATAGTTTTAAGATAATAAAAGCTGCCCTTTACAACACTGCTGACATGTTTTTTGAAATTCAGAGAAGCATCCAAAAACAAGCCAAGGCTTTTACTTCATTATGATAATTTGCAGACAGACAGCCAAGCCTGCTGCTAAGGCTAGTGACAGAGTCTAGGGGGACAAATACGACTACTTCGTTTTTGTTTTCATGCATTCGGAGGCAGTTCCTTGCCATCTAGCATTTAATATCATCTAAGCAGCTGAGCAGGTTCTTCAGAGAACCGGCGTTATGAGGTGTAACTGGCAGGTAGAACCGTGTGTCGTATGCAAAAGAATTATACAAAAAAAATTATTATTCAAAGATAGAAACAAAGAGAGCATGTATTGTGAGAATAAAAGAGGCCCTAAAATGGAACGCTATTAATTATAACAAGAATAAGGGAGAGTGATTGTAATAAAAACATCTTTAGATCGATGTGATGATGTAATGTCTAAATAAGTGGCAGTAGGTGGCGGACGATGCATCTGTGAGGCATCCATATCTGCAGGTGAGATATGGATGTTACAATCCCCTACAATCAACAGAATTATCATCAAGAGGCCATAAATGACAGAAGGTCAGACAACTCTTGTCTCTAAATTACCGATTGGTCGCTGATCTGAAACGAGTTGAGCTACTTTGTCGAGTAAGGCTACCGTAGTGCTAA
>JAOYFF010000030.1:245005-264382 GCA_025773925.1 Cryptomyrus ogoouensis
TGTGGTGGGGGGGGGGGGGGGGGTGGGGTGGGGGGGGGGGGGGGGGTGTTGGGGGGTGGTGGGGGGGGGGGTGGTGTGTGGGGGGGGGTGGGGGGGGGGGGGGGGCTTCATGATTGAACTGCAATACACTTCCTCCTCCGTCGGAAAATGTGACCATTTCCTCTGTTTCTCTCTATACACTAAAAGTGTCAGATCAAAAGCAAAAGAAATAACATATCAGGCCTGGCTGGGGTCAGACATGAGCAATCAATTGGAAGTGATGACACTGACATGACTTGGCCCCCCCAGGCACCGTGCAAACATAGACCTGAAAGTGGGTAACAGAAATGGATGGCTCATCGGTATTACTCAGATCAAATGCGGAGCCGGTCCTGGAATCAATCGATGCCTGATGGTTTTGGCGCCTTAGCAGGGCTAGTGACTGGCAGTGAGTGACTTACGGGTTCATCTACCCCCCCCCCCCTTAACCTCAAGTCGATTCCTGCAGCCATAGGTCCCAAGGGATGGAAAAATTCTCCGGTGAATTCATGCTCTTCCAACATCCCGATTTTATTGGTTGCATCCTCCTGAGCCGACTTTTCTCTGTCCCCTGGTCCGTGTGACATTTCTTGCGTGAAAGCTGACATACCCTGTTGGGGGGAGGGGGCAAATCTGTAGTCCACAAGGACCGACAAGCTTCCACACGCTGAACTGATGGGCGATAATGTTAGTCTGTCCTTGGACAGCGGTGCTAAAAGCATCAAGGCGATCGTTCCCTGCCTGCAGACGCCCAGCTTTGCCAGAATCCATGCTGTCCGCCACCTTGCTGTTACTTTTACGGGCAATTTACTCTGAAGATGATCCTCGTCGGTTAAGAGAAAGTGTTTTGTACCTCTTGTTAAGAATTGTCTGTTTGTTGTATGGTTTGTATGTTTTAATAGTGTACCATCTTTTGTCAGAAATCACCAATTTTTCCAGCTATAATCCTCGATTATCCTCTGACAACAGATCAGGAAGATTTTTCCACACCTGCATTGTGTAATGTTATTTTCAGATTTTTCCCTCCATGATGGGGTTATACTTGAACAACTTTGCAAAACCGTTAGGCTGAAATGTGGCAAATAAAAAAGGCTCGGCCGATTGTCGGGGCGGAGCTGCGGACACCCCAAAAGCAGTACGGCTATTTTCAGCTCACGTACGGTGGGCAGACTGCGTGCGGCCAATTCCAAACAAAAAGACTTCCCATGACATCTTAAAAAAAAAAACAAGGAATTTCCCAAAGGGGCCCAGACAAAAAGCGTCTCTTTGCTATAAAGGGCGGTGGGGGTGGAGTGTGTGTGTGTGTGTGTGGGGGGGGGGGTTGTAGGGCTATCCCCTTTCAGAATGGACCTGTCACTGCTAGAACCGCGACAGACAGTGAGGCAGAAGGTTCCGGTGGCAGTAGTGGGGGTGGTGCCCCTTTCAGCTCTGTGTGAGAATGCTTTGGATTCGTCTGCATGCACCGAGAACCTAGTGCCATGTGTTCTCTCTGCTCCTGCATTTCGCCCGAGTTGGTGATTTGCTCCCCCCAAGTGCCGGTCCTGCAGTCAGCCGTCGTCAAACCCAATTAGCACAATTGGATTTATCTCTTTTTTTACGTAGCGCCATCCGCAGGTCGGCTGCCTCGGAGATCGCCGCCGCAGGGAAATTATTGAGCGGCAGATGAGCAACGCAGCGAGAAGATGCAGAAGTAATTAGGGCTTCATGGTTGGTGATACCGGCATGAGATGCTGCTAAGAAAAGGAGAAAAGGAACCAAAAGGAAAGACTCGTTCCAGAGAGGGATCCGATTTCGGAAGTACCAGAAGGACACACATATGTACACGTGCATCCCAGCGCCCCAGTAAGACAGGGAGGCAAGGATTCGTCGCCTTGGCGACGAACTCGGGGCTCGATTAACGGCCCGCTGCAGCTGGAAGCCAACTTTGCAGCGTCTCTCCATGTTTATCCTCTCCTCTTTCACTCTTCGTCTCTTTTACTTTCACACACTCATTTTTCTTTTATTTTTTTACTTGGGCGCTGGGCGGGGCTCTGAAACAGTGAGCTGCATTGATGGAGTTTGCAGTGGCTTGGGGTGTGTGTGTGGGGGGGCGGGATTTGGGGGGTATGTGTGTTGCCATGGAAACAAAAAAGTAAACTGGCCCAGAGTTTTAATTGGTCACTTCTACTGCGACAAAAAATCCTGTATGGTGGAACCATGGAAATTTCTTAATGCGGCCCCCCCTCCACCCCCCCTCACTTTTTTTAAGAACACGGTTTGTTGGATAATTCATGGCAGCATCTCAATATGAACGTTTCATGGTGGATGTTAAACATAAACCTCTTGCTTATGCGTCAAAAATGATTAGAAGGCCTCAAGCTGGGTCCCCCATGACATACGCTCCAGCGCCTAATCTTAAAGGGACAGGCTCTTTCTCTCACTGCGTCACAGATCATTCACAGCGCAGTAGACCTGAACGCCAAGAGATTGACTGGCCAATCAGCTCAGCCAATCTTGACCACTTGATCACTCCTTTCTTGCGTGAGCATAACCCCAAACCTCAGTCTTACAACGATGTCACCCCTGTTTCAGTCCTCTCCTGCTAGGTGCAAGAACCGGCCCTTTTCATTCATAAAAATAGCTCGGGGAGAAAGAGCCCAGCTCTGAAGAAAGATCTAGAAAAACAGAATGACAACAAGAAGCAGCTCACAATTTTTACATTCATCTGATGCTTTTTATTCAAAGTGACTTACAGCAGAGGGAAGGGTTACAATTTATGTGCAACCTCCAGGATGCTAAGCCATAACCTGCGCCCTCCAGGATGTGAACCCATAACCCGCACAATCCGGGATGTGAACCCATAACCTGTGCCCTCCGGGATGTGAACCCATAACCCGCACAATCCGGGATGTGAACCCATAACCTGTGCCCTCCAGGATGTGAACCCATAACCTTTGCATTGTTAGCACAATGCTCTACTTGCGGAGCTAAAGGAGCCAGTAAAAAAACTAGCGTCAAATCAGGCCTTTTTAAATTTAAAGCCTCCCGTCTTCATTTTGTGCTCCTTATCAGAGAGACACCTTCAGAAAGGTTTTTATAGAGGGGGTGGGGAGGGGGTTGAACCTACACCGCAATTTGTCACAGTGGCATTGCTGTTGTACCCAAGCTGTTCTTGGCAGGATAAATATTTTAGCCCCCCCCCCCATCCCCCACATTGCTGTCCATTCCAACAGAGAATGTGGTCATTCCTTCCATCTGCCCCCCCCCCCCCCCAGCACCCCTGCTTGGGGCATAAGCACCACCACGGTAAGGCAGCCTGGAGCCATCTCACCATAACTGTTACAGATTTGCATAAACGTCAGTCTCCTCCATATCTCATTTGCATGGTTATTCAATTTACGGCCAAGAGACTGAAATCTCTCACAATAGGTGTCTCGTTTTGAAGGGAACGAGTCTTTCTTTTTGGGGGGGGGGGTTATTTCAGGCCAGTCGGTGCTGGGTGTTTTTCTGCACCCCTACCTGTGTGCTTTGGCTCCACCTGGACAAAGTCAATAGTGAGTTAGCTGCACCTGGGCATTTAACGTTTCAGTCGTTGCCTGGTGAGCAGCTGTCATGAGCAGCCATCGTGAGTAGCCTGTGATACACTTACAATCCTACAAAGGCGTGAATCAACTGGCAACATCTGCGACTGCTGGAACGGTCATAGAATTAGGGATTAATTACCGTGATCGCTGCTATTCTGCAACAGTGCAGCATTAGCGAGGAACACAGGTGCAGAGACAGCGCCTCCTGTGGGGCAGGCAGAGAGGCACAGAAGTTGTCAAAGATCCGGGGGGACTGCCAGAAGTCTTGCGGTTTTTCCTACAGATGTCAGGAAAAAGCAGCTGTTTTGGTTTCCACCAGGCAGCTGTTTCAGGCCAGCTCACACGTTCCTGGCCCAGGAAAGGTGCAAAACCTCGTGCCTCTGGGCTGCCCGTCAGACTCAAGGGATATGAATCAGCTTGGGGGAGAAGGGCATGTTTGCTAAAGACAGCTATATATACAGACACACACAAACCCCAATGGGAGTCTGTTTTCCATGGGCAATGATAAAATGATAATGACAATTTTACAAGACGGTAACTGTAAGCCCATGGGTATAATATAGACAGTGAGATAAGGCTTTGGCTGTTACAAACCTTACGTCACTGGCAGTAATTGTGTCTAGCGGGGTTTTCTTAGCGATCACAGAACTCCGACAAGCTCTTATCGCCATGGAGACAAGACGAGTGACAAAACGCATCCGTGATCGACAATCCAGCTGCGAACGCACTGCATCGATTATACCGTGGGCAGTTCATTTTAACCTCATTTTAGCTGTTACAGATCTGCAATGGGAGCCTTAAAAAGAGTTTACCGAAATACTTCATTTTGAATCTTTACCATACTTTTTCAGTTATGTGAAACTATCTGCTCGGAAACAAACTTCGTTGTGAAGTCCCATTTCCTGCCTCACACGGAGATCTAACTTTGAAGTTCACGATCGGTCGTTGCAGCAGTGCCTAGCTGTTCATTCATTTGGCGCCCCCTGCCGTTTGTAAACAAGACGGAAAAAAAAAAACATTTTCGCCGAATATGTAGACGTACACAAACATGGTATACACGAGTTTGCATGTATGACATTTGGGGACCAAAAGGTTTTCAAAGTGTAGTAAAACCTTACAATTGGGAACATTTATGAATGAAATCAAAAAAGTAAAAATGCCAAAATCTTGTATTGGACCAATTGTCCCCCACAATGTAATAGAAATCTGGTGTTTTGATGTGGTGGGGACCATTTTTCAGGTCCCCACAAAGATCTGTGAATGCAATCAAAAAACTATAATGTCAAAAGATTTTGTATGATTACTTATGGTAAAGGTTAGGGCTGTGTGGGTGTTAAGGCAGTTTTTCCATTAATGAATGGATATATAAGCGGTTACAGAAGATGGATGGATGGATAGATGATGGAAATGAATTTTGATATGAACTGTGAAAGGAACCTTTAAAAAGTTTCAACATGTTGCATATGTGGGTAAAACCGGTAAGAAAAGGTTTCATTTAATAAGGAAGCTTGAAACGGAAATTATTCGCCCCCTTGTGGATGAAATGTTTCAGACATCATAGATCAGGGGTAGACCGTTAGATCAGAGGGGGGCAATCTTATCCGCAAAAGGCCGCTGTGTATGCGGGTTTTTGCTGCAGCTCCCTAATTAGATTACCAATTAGAGGGCTGATTGGCCGAAGAGTCTTCACACCTGGTTTTGAACAGCTGACCTAAAGGTTACCCCAAAAACCTGCACACATGGACTGCAGCCATCACTGATACACTATATGGGCAAAAGTACTGGGACACGCCTCTTGATTGATGGATTAAGGTGTATCATTCAGACCCATTGCCACAGGTGTATAAAATCAAGCACCTAACCATGCAGGTTTATAAACAATAGTGAAAGAATTGGTTGTTCTGAAGAGCTCAGTGAATGTAAGCATGGTACTGTCATAGGATGCCACCTTTGCAATGAGTCAGTCCATGAAATTTCTCCCCTGCTGGATATTCCACAGTAAACTGTAAGTGGTATTATTGCAAAGTGGAAGCATTTAGGAACAATAGAAAGTCAGCCATCAACTGGCAGACCAGGTAAAGAAGCACAGCAAGGTTGCCGAGTCCAGAGGTGCAAAGTGTGTACAAGTCGCCAGTGCTCTATTGACTGAATAACTGCAGAGTTCCAAACTTCCTCTGGCATTGATCCCAACACAAAACCTGTGCGCTGAGAGCTTCATGGAATGGGCTTCCATGGCCGAGCAGCTGCATGCAAGCCTCACATCACCAAGCAAAGTGCCAAGTGTCGGATGGAGCGGTGTAAAGCACACTGCCACTGGACACTGGAGCAGTGGAAACGTGTTCTGTGGAGTGACGAATCACGCTTCTCTGTCTGCAGTCTGATGGATGGGTCTGGGTTTGGTAGATGCTTCAGCATGCCAAGACATTTTGGACAATTCTGTGCTCCCAACTTTGTAGGAACCGTTTGGGGAAGGCGGCCCTTTTCTGTCCCAGTATGACTGTGCCCCAGCGCACAAAGCAAGGTCCATACAGACATGTTTGGGTGAGTTTGGTGTGGAGGAACTTGACTGACCTGCACTGAGCCCTGACCTCCATTCGAATACATTTGTGATGAACTAGGACAGAGATCGCAAGCCAGGGCTTAACCTCCAACATCAATGCCTGACCTCAGTATCATGACCTGCTCATTCAATCCTCCTGTGCCTCAGGCTCCCATGTTACCGCGTGTTGAATCCCGGTGTTTTCAGCTGTGTCTAGTTGCTCTTAAATGATTCAGTGTATTTAGTGCTTCTGTGTCTGTCTTGCCCCTGTCCGGTCATTGACGTTTCGTGCTTGCGTTTACTCATATTGATGCCTATGAGTTAGGGTGGGGTGACATAACAGTCCTGTGGATGTACTGGCCAGGTGTCCCAGTACTTTTGTCCATATGGGGTTTTTCAGTATCCTGGCTATAAAAAATAACCTGTTTGAGAGAAATTTCTCTAAGGAGTTATTTTCACGAATGGAAAAACACAAGGCATTATAAAGTTGCCCTTATTACAATCACAGATAAATGAGATAATAAAACATAGACTACAATTCAGCCCCTTAAATACAATGATTGTCCTGTTATAATTGTATAACAACAAAGTACAGGGGCTTAAAATGAAACATTTAAAACACAATTACAGTAATAAAACATCTCACTTTAACTTTAAGTGATGTAATTTGGAGCAATTAAGAACTCACGAATATATGAATTATTCAAGTAAATAATTAAATCACCATAATTAAATTTATTCATTTTGTACTAGGGCACTAAAATAAAAACTGAAAGTATTTACTGGCTTCTGTTCATATTGTTATTTATTATTCCTGATATTTTTGTTGTTATTGAAACCCTAATTTAATACTAACGGCTAAATTGGCTTTTATTAAAGGAGTTTTTCATTTGCTTTAACAATCTCTACGAACCTGTTGATGAACAAAAACATCGGTAATTATGCATTGACTTGGTTGCTATACTTTATACTTTATACAGTAAAAAATAAATGGAAGACCCAGAATATACTGTAATTAAGGACTGGGCAATATTGTCATTATCTTTATAGCCTTGTTCATCCGTTTCACCTACCTGCTTATTTTCTTTATGCGGGCCCATTTTTATGACAGCCCATTCTAAATTATTTTTTATTTTCAGTTATTTATTAAATGTTCATGTCGTTGAGGCAGGCTCTGCCGTTTATAAGACAGGCTGTCAGTGATCTGCCTTTACTGCACATTTATGCTAGTGCAGAACATAAGCATTACATAAAGTATGATACAAACTGCGCACTGGCTTAGCAAAAACGCATTACGTAACTATTCGGACGTACTTCACCAATTATGGTGACTGAAACATAAACAGGCTCATAGATAAGAATAACTGTAGCATAACTGCGAACAAAATACGAGCTAATGAACAGGAAAAGTGAACATTGTGTGTTAGTATACGACTAGCTATTTTGATTAGGCCTAGTTACTTTCTCTAGCAAAGGAAAAACTGGTAAAGGCAAATTTGATATGTAAGAGACGTACAAACAGAGGAAAAATCTTCCGTTTTTGAGACCACGATTACGAACCCCAATTTGTGCCGCTTTATTAATTCATTTAAAGTGGCTTAAGTACTGCTTCCAATGATACAGCAGGGGGCAGTGGTGCGCCGTCTCAGGTACAACACGCGGACTTACACCAAAAAGCCCCTCAGAACATTTGCTGCATCGTGAGTTTTTCCTCAGTAACATTCCTGAAATTAACATTTCTTTCGAAAGAAGTGTATTTTAGTCATATTATTTTAAAATAACGCAGGCCCATAATAATCCTGATAACTCACTCAGTGTTGGAGTTGACCACAAATACAGTATGGTCGTTTTTGATAGTATTGCCTGATATGCTGTGAAAAAACTAATGCATTGACTAAAGAAACGTGTTCTGTCGCTTTGACTTGTTTTTTTTATATAGGCCTAGTGCAAGTAAGATACATTTAAGGCATTTCTGAATGAAATCTTCCTTGCAAAATTAAACTTTTTAACATTGTCATACTGTAGCTGACGGCCCATAATGTAAGCCTAGGGTGCTGCTTTGGGAGCTTAACCTGTGCTGATATTCAAAGGCATCGACTGCCTTATTATTTTCAATAGGTAATTAACTCTCTATTTATACCCGAGAAATTAACGAGTATATCGCGACGACAGTGGTGTTTCTTTTTAAAACAAGGGAAGCCTCGTTCAATGGAAAGATAACATTCTATAAAACGTAAAATAAATATGTGCGTGATGTTAACCAATGACATGGAATTAAATCTCTACCCTTTACACTTTCACACACAGCGCCCAAGTTCAAACTTCCAGACCGATTTCAATGGTTTTTGATTTGCATTTCATACATTTTCCAGCGTCCTTGATTAATAGCACGAATGTAAAGGAAACCTTGTAAAGTCAGACAGTAATAAGGGCTTTTAGTCAACGTCAGAGTTTTTAGCCTAATTAACTAACACGTGCAAGGTCGAGCTCATAAGATTCATCAACTATTTGTGTCCACTTAAACTTACTGTAGCATAAGGAAACCACGTCGAGAACCACGTATATTAAATATATTACTTATTACCTATATAGCTGCAAATCCTTCATCATACACCTACTAATCTTAAATCTCTTTACACAATGGGTATTATACGTCCCATCTGTAGTGATGTAACATAAAGTGGTGTACAAAAATACCGACATTTAAGTTAAGATGATACATGTTGTTGAGTAATAAGCTTTTAAAGCTAAACAGTATAAATAAACAGACAATGCAACTCAGTCATTAAACAAAACGCCCCCAGGACGCGCCTCAGCAGCGCCTACTATACAAAGGCAGGCGACGGCGGCGCGCGACGCTCAGTGGGCGGAGCTCGAACAAGCAAATCGAAGTTCCGATTCGGCCATCAATTTGTCACTCAAGAGTATAGCACGAAATGCGCACATTTCATTGGATCTGGACTCCCTCAATATTCTAGAGTGAACAACGAGTAGCCTATAATCTTTGGAGATGTGATAATGTCTCCGCCCACGCGTGTGTGTGTGTGTACGTGTGTGTTATTTTGTTGTTGTGAGGAGTATGTGGCTGTCGGCGGTGCTGTGGCGCGGTTGACAGCCAGTTTTAGGAAAGCGCTCTCTGTAGTTAGAGGAGAGAGTGCTTCGGGGATCCACTGTTCCAGGGACTGCGGAGCGAGGATTCACGCAGCCCCGAAAAACCATGGCCACCGAAAGCGGATCTTCGTGCACGGGATCCACTTTGCTACAGCCGATCAGCGAGATGATCAACCTCCCCCTAGATCAGGTAAATAATTGCTTCTCATGGAGAATTTTACAAATTTTGTTTCCAGACATCACGTCTAGCAAAAAGAGAAAAAAGAACAGGAAGCAAATGGCCGTCTTGTTTAAGGAAACGATTTACTTTAACCAGTGACTAGATCTGCAGTAGTGGGCTTGTTTCACATAGGATTTTCTGGGTACCACTAAGTTGTCGTATTCAGCTGTATATACATAGCTATCGTATTATATACGATATTATATATTATTATTATTATTCTCTCTCTCTCTCTCTCTCTCTCACACACTCTCTCTCTCTCTCTCTCTCTCTCTCTATATATATATATATATATGATATATGATATATGTGTATGTGTGTGTGGCGCGCGATACACTGACAGCCTATGCGCGTTCTTTTGTAGATTTTTTATTATTTCAGTAACGTGCACGGGGAAAGGGGGTCATTCATGCACTATTAGAATCATACTGATTAAATTTTCCCCAGAAAAAAATAGCGCCCCATTTTTACGGCAGTTCAGTTCTGGGTTTCTTCATCCTGTACTTGAATCCCTAAGGCATAAGTATCGAGCCAGAACTGCTTGACGGTGCCACAAAAATGCAGTAATATCCCATTCCTGATGACTGTTTTAAATAAGGGCAATGAGGGAGGAGGCTGAAGTTGGCCCACTCCCAGCATGTACGCCTTGGATTATTTGGGTCATACCGGTGTCCCCTCCTATCATGCATATCTGCCGTTTCTGCTGCGCCCGGAAGACGCGGCGTACAAACTTACCTGCGCTTATTATTTTTTCCCTCTATGTTTCTTTGTTGTTTTTTTTCCACTGTGGGACCTGCGGCTTCGGGTCTTGTGATTTGGGGCGCACTGAAATCTGCTGGCAGACTGGCATATTGCTTTTTAATATATTGGCGCACAGGACAGGAGATGGTTATTAAATCCATCCCTAAAAATCCATCCCTGTGTCAGCCGCGTGCCCTAATCAGGGTCACGGGGGTGCCCAGAGCCCATCGCAGGCGGCATGGGACAGTCATTTGGATACTGCGTAGCCTTTCATACGTTCGGGGTGTGACATTTTTCTATGGGTAAATGCGATCAGCGGACGTAAGTGCGTGGATGTGAACAGAACTGCCCCACGCTCTCATGCGGCTTTAATGTGCTGCGTTATCTGCGCCGTAGGCTCTGTCGTCTCTAAATTTGCTAATATGATTCTCGATCCCTCCGCAACTTTTTTATTTTATTTCATTATTATCTAAAGCCCTTTCTGGCTACGTGTTTGCACCGTTCTTATGTAAATGCTTGATCACGGCCGCATCCTCAATTAAGGCGTCTCAGTGTAAATGACCACCAAGTTACACACCCTACAGGCTGCCAGTAGCTGCTTCCTTATAGTTTTTGCAATAATTTATATTTTATAGTACGTGAATCGTCATGTACTGATAAAAGCGTTTGAAACAGGCAGGTCAGGCACCTGTGAGGTGTGGTTCTTTGGGCTCCAAATTCAGTTTCTGCCTGGGAGTGCCTCTGGGGTAAATTATTGGGATTTAATCTGTGTTCTTGCGATTTACTATAACCTTATAAACCCCCAAATTCAGAACAAGTATTGTTTAACCCTAGAAGGCCTGGGACACTGAGAATGCAGATATGCAGACACATTTTACTGTTGTGCAAGGCAAGGTACTTTATTATGCACGTATTGTGAATTATTTGACTGCAAGTTTGCTGAACCATAACTGAGCCAGTTAACTTTGGCGGGCAGCAGGTTGATACTGACTGGGTTGACCCAAAGATTTTATTCACGGGCGTGACAGCTTCGAGCTGCTTTCGTTTAAAAGACAATAACAGCTGTGTTGTATTTTTTTTGTTGTTGTTGGTCCTTCGCGGCCCAGGAACAGCAGAATAGTTAAGTCAGCATCTTGGATTCTCTCTGGGTCTGTTTGCCTCCGTGTTCAGAAATGGATCTGCTCCGCCCTGCACCAGTAGGACATGTCAGGAGTCGGAATGGAAATCCGCTGTAAACTGCGATTTGCCATCCGGATCCCACGGCTCGTAGAGCTCTGCGTCCGTTCCGTCATCGTTTCTTTGGGTAACCTCCTGTGAAAAACATCTTGATTTTCTCAGTGCACCAGTGAGTTTTAGGGAGCTGCTTGCCAAAGAGCCTTGTGTCTCTTGTTACAAAAAGCTTTTCGCTTTCTGTTAGGAAGCTGGGCCGATGTGGGCAGGTTTATGTTACCTGGCACTGCTGATGTCTGGCTTAGGTGTCTGCTAGCGTAGCGTGGCCCAGGTTGGTCCCTCGCTTGCGCGACGTAAGAGGTTAGGAGAGTGTCTGCGCGCATTACATGCAAAGCACAGCACACTCATTGTCTCGAATGAGCTTTTTTCTCCATGGCATGGAGGGTGGCAATCGTACTGCGATGAACCAGCCCACCTGCTGTCCGAATTATTAACGCTCGTTGGCTGTTTCATACGAAGCCAACAGGAATCATCCTGCAGTGTTTAATTAACTGGCTTTATGCTGGTATTTTGAGAGTAAGAGTAAGTGTATTAGTAAGCTAGTGAGATAATATCAGCAGGTCTGGTGGCATTTTTGGGGGAACCGGAGGGGTGAAGTCGGAGGTGTGAGGATCAGACCGTTGCATTCCTTTCGGTGGGTTAGTTAAGACGTGTAGTTCAAGTGTCCCGTTGCATCTGTCACCCGCTCGACCGTGAGCTCGGGTCCCAAAACCAAGCCGTGCCGAGCCACTTAACCCGAGTCCCTCCCCTTGGTGGAACATCTGGTCTGTCGCGGGTGACGGACGGGTGATGGAAATGTAGCATGTGGCTGCAAATGAAGGTATTTGACTGCGGGAACCGCATTTGCGATCTGCTGAAATGAGGAGGACGTTCTGGAAAGGGCTGCACTGGGTGGCGCGGGGGGGGGGGCTTCTTGCATGGAAAACCTGTCCATATTGTTATGGTCAGCTGGACATTTTGCCATTGAGATGTTATAAGATTCACATCCTCATTCCTGTGTTTCATAGCCTCTCTGCAATATCTTTTGTCACGCCAAGTATTCTCTGTAATTTATATTTTTTTAATGTGAAAGACCATCCTTGGTTCTTTTAACTCAAGACTACTTGTATACTCTTAAGTGACTCTAATATATAATGGTAGTATTTTGGTAGTATTGGTAGTATTTTGTTTCTTTTGTTTGTATTTATCTTGTGGGGGAGTCATTTAACACATGGGAGGCCTGTTGCAGCATCCCGGCTAAGTACTAGTTAAAGTGGTTGATTTGCACGAGGTCAGCATCAGCAGTCACAGGTGTGAGCAACACACAGGTCTTTGACAATCTGATCACTGACTTGATTCTGTAGGCTGATTCCTGACGAGATCTGCGGGTCTCTCGCGTTAACCTGCTGCTGGCTGCCTGATTTTATGCCGGGAGCTGGACCCTGGTGCCTCATTGGTTAGATCCAAGACCGCCGCCCACCATGGCTGCCGCCGCCCATGTCCAGCCAGGCCTGGCTGATGTCCTGCGGCTTTTATGGGATGCCAAAACTACCCATTGGGTATCCAGTTTACGCACCCCCCCCCCCCGCCCCCCCCCCCCCGCCCCCCCACACACACACACACACAAACACACAAAGATGATCAGGTCAGGTGCCCACATCGACGCACCCCCAGTACGCATCCATACTGACGAGCTGGCATCCCATCCAGGGTCCGAATACGCCCTGGTGACCTTGTACAGAAAATGAGCGGACAGATGGGTTTGTGCGGCCCAGGAGATCCTGTCCTCCTTTCCGGGAAAGTTGGCGTTTTGTTTATTATCGGTGGTAATATTTTACTGACTGTTTGAGGGGGAAAAGATGTCTAGGCATGTGTGTCTGCATTGAGGATTTGTCCTGCACATCTGGAGGCAGATGTGTTCGCACCCCTGGATCCGGCCCCTCTTGCGGGTGTTGGGATAACCTCTGTTCCTCTGCCTCTCGTGTTCTGGGCCCAAAGCACAGAGCTCCTGGGGTGGAGCCTTTGAGCCCCGGCCGTTTTCACACCTGGGGAGAGACTCTGTGCAGGACGCACATTAAAACCCTGGCCTGTCGAGTAAGAGTGCGTCGACTCATATTAGAGAGTTAAGGAGCCTTCTAGCACTCAGCTTTCAGCCTTTTATTATTCTGTTCTATTATCCTGCTACCCTTCTTCTGTTTCCAAAAGCCTGAGGATGAAATTCGAACTCATAATGTTGTGGTTGTATTTAAGTCTGAAATGTCTCTTTGCCTTTGATATAGTAAACATATCGATGTAGTAAACATATTCTCAGTACGAGGCCGACACGTGATCGCCGCTTACATGACTCACGCCTCCATGTTTGGGTCGCCGTGTATTTGGCGACAATGTGATATTCGAACTTGGATTTCTCACGCCGCAAGCTGCTAGCTGAGGGCATTATGTAACCCAGGAATGGTGGCTAATGCTATGCGGCTACTTAGTCGCGGGGCCCGGTGTGCGAGGGCCCGGTGTGCAAGGACCGGCGTGTTGGCTGTAAACCCAGTAACCTGCCCAGTTGCTAAGGAGTAGCTGGCTATCTCCAGTCCGAGGCACTCTGTACTGACGCGGGATACAGTGGTTCCCCAGGCGTGTTCTCGGGTTATCGGGTGCGGGAACGACTCTGTGGGGTGGGTGGTGGGGGATTCCGATGCCCCCTGGTGGCCCACGCCGGACACGCAGTGGCCAACGGCCTATGACTCCTTACTAAACAGCAAAACATGGACGTATTTTCACAGTCTCATCGCACGTGTCGGCTTGAACGCTTTTAACTTCAAAGTTATGAAATATCACCCTGTTCCTGGGCCTGAGCGCGGTACAGAAAATATGCCACATTATGAGCTGCTAATTGGATGCTTTTTATCTGGAAAGTTCTACATAGGTTACAGATTTACAATGATCATGGCTGGATATTTTACTGCAAATTCCATACTGATTTACTCTCTGTGCGTATTTTTCATTCGAAGGGCTTCTCAGATACACTGTGCGTAGTTATACGGGACCCCTCCATGCTGTGTGTGGGGGGTGTTTAAGTTCTCCTGTGTCATGTGATTTTCCTCTGAGTTCTCCCATGGCCCCAAGACATACAGTAAGGATAATTGCTGTCTCTAAATCACCAAGTGTGTGTGTGTGTGTGTGGATTATGTTTATATTACATTGGGGGAACAAATGTCCCCCACAATTTAATAAAAACCTGTTATTTTGCCGCTGTGGGGACCATTTTTCCGGTCCCCACAAAGACCTGTGAATGCAGTCAAAAAATTAAAATAATGCCCTGTCTCATATTTGGTTTGGTTTCTTAAGGTTAAAGTTAGGGCTGGGCAGGGGTTAAGGTGGTCATGTTGGGATCAGACTTTTCCCCATTGAAATGAATGGAGAGTCCCCACAGAGATATAATTACAAACCTGTGTGTGTGTGTACCCTGTGATGGACTGACATCCCATCTAAGTTGCACCCCAGCCTTGCACCCTTTGGGACAGGCTCCTGGTCTTCTTCTGACCCTGACCAGTAGCTGGAAGATGAATGGTTATTTCGCTGAAGCAGTTCTGGTTAACTTCAGCTTCAGCTCTTAGACTTTCCTTAGTCATTGTGCCCCCTCCACACTTGTGACCTTCTCCAAGAGGAAGGGAGCTGTCTATATATGTAGCTCTGGACTGATTTCTGAAAGCATCGCGGTTTCAAAATGCTGCCATTAGGGTTTACGAGCCAGTTAACCAGTTGATGTATCCAACGAGCTGCTGTATTTTTCCATTATAGCTGTTGGCCTGGGTTTGGTGTCTGCCAGCCTGGGACAGCAACTGTGTTTGGTCCCAAAAGACCCACCTTCCTCAATGCTAGCAAGGGAGGAGGCGGAGCTTCTGCCACATAACACAGAGGAGGCGGGGCTTCTGCCACATTACACAGAGGAGGAGGCGGAGCTTCTGCCACATAACACAAGGGAGGAGGCGGAGCTTCTGTCACATAACACAAGGGAGGAGGCGGAGCTTCTGCCACATAACACAGAGGAGGAGGCGGAGCTTCTGCCACATAACACAGAGGAGGAGGTGAAGCTTCTGTCACATAACACAAGGGAGGAGGCGGAGCTTCTGCCACAAAACACAAACAGCCTTCTTTCTCAGGGGAGGAAGGGGGGGGGGTGCCAGGCCAGTCGGCCCAGCAGTCTAATTGATGTTCCCCGAGGAAGCTCCTCGGGGAACATCAGATTGATTTGGCAGATTGATTCTGGTTGCCAGTGTGTGGAAGGCGCTGGGCCTGGCATAGTAGGGACGCTCGCGCGTGGGGGGGTGAAAGGTTAAAGTTCAGCGCCAGGCAGAAAGGACTACTCTGTTAGCGGCCAAAGGATGCAGTGAGGCGTGCGATTCTGCCGCTGTAACGGGGCTGCTGGCTTTCGAGAAATCTGATGGCTTGTTGGGAGGAATCGATGATCACAGAGTTACAAGTGCCCCCCCACCCCGACCCTTTGGATTCAGAGATGAAAGGAAGCCCTCAATTCAGGCTGGCCGGCCATGAAGCCTGTGATTTATTTCTGAGGATTGCAGGCCCCCTCCTCGTTTCCCCTTTATTTCCAAAGCTTCCTGGAGCTTGCCTCTACAGTGCGGCCTGCCCCCAAAGCGCGGCCTGCCCCCACAGCGCGGCCAGCCCCCACAGCGCAGCCTGCCCCCACACAGCGGCCTGCCCCCACAGAGCGGCCTGCCTATCGACTTACTGCTGTCCGCGATGCCTGTGGAGGGAAGAGAATGGGAGCGAATTGTCATGCTGAGTTGTAATCTCCATCATTCCCGTCCTCAAGCTCAGGTGAAATGGAGGGAAAACTCTGAAATGGGGCATTTTCATTTACTTTCTATTGTGTATTTCCCCTTGGGTTTTTTTTTTTGGGGGGGGGGGGGTTGTCACTTTCAATCTGAAGAAATACAGGATACCACCCTCTTGGTTTCCCACAATAAACTTTTCCAAGCTAGTGAGGGGGGAGTATTTGTTCAGAAAGGGACATGGCATTTTATTTTCTGATACGGGATGATCCCATAAAATAGCGGACCGATGGCAGCTCTAAGGAACTGTGACAGATATTTGTTTCCTGGTCGCTACACAGGGACGCGAACCCCCACTCACCATAAGCCCCCCTAGTGCGTTGTGTACAAGCCACTGATGAGTCGTCACCTCCTGCCGTCTCTGGACTCTCCTGTGTGCAGAGTAGGTGCAGATCGCATGGTAACCACTTATCTCACAACTGCAAACCCGCACGGAAAGTCATGCTCAGCACTGCCGGCACTGGTGCCTTCTGGAATATTCTAAACCGGTCTGTGCAAAGTTGTGCGATCTAGAGCCGGAGATGAGGGTCAGAGTGCCCAGTTGAGCACGGGTCGTGTTCAGAGACACTCACACACACATACACACTCACAAACTACCATATACCTGAGACCAATCCTGGATTATCATTACTCTGAAAATGGATTAACTGTCCTAATAATTGGGGCCGTGTGTTTTGCTCTCTGGGTTAGGGCACTGTTCCTGTGATCAGAAGGTTGCTAGTTCAAATCCCATGGTCAGTAGAGTGATGTCATTGTTGGGCCCCTGAGCAAGGCCCTTGACCCCAGTTGCTCCAGGGATTGGCTGACACTGCTTTCTCAAAAAAATGTCCATCACATAAAAGCATCTGTAAAATAATTGTAATATAATTATTGTAGTGGTTTTGGTTTGCAGTACACAGAGGCCCGTATTTGATACCACTAAACCTACCAATGAAGCCTGAATACACACCTTCTCAAACCACATTCTCCTCACTGTTACCCCAGGCCATTCCACGCCCTTGACATTGTTGATCTGTGTATAAAATTAATCTTTTTTTTGGCAAAATGAGTCAGACACATGGGGTTAGCCTCGAGGCAGTCCTTACTAGAGGCAGGGGTTTTGCTCGATTCTTAGCCTCTGAGGACCACGTCTCGATGGATGTTGACAGATCCGGGAAAACAGATGCCTTGTGAGTGAGTCAAGCTTGTGTAAAAAATGTTGTGTGGTCCTTTATCAGAGGCTCCAGAATAGGCACCCCCCCTGCCATTCTGGCTATCAATCTGTACAGATGCGATGACCGAAATAAATAATAATGTATAAACGCAGATAGTGGTTTGAAACCTTGCTCTTTTGGTGCCATGTTTTTAATTGTTGCTGTTACCATACAGTTGAATTTGGATCCAGGTCGTTTAGCTGTTTGTTTGTTCCTGCCCTCTGGGGTTTTTAAACACAACCTACCACAGTGTTTCTCAGGATTTGAACTTGGGACCATCAGTCTCCCGCTTGGCCAATGCAGGGGCCTGGAGCCTATCCCAAGCGGCACAGGGAACCTGACTGTGACACACACTAGATGAGATGCCAGTCTTTTAGAGTAATATAGGAAACATACTTTTAAATTTGACGTGATATCTAATGATCCTGGGTAGTTTTAGGTTCTCGTTCTCATATTTTCCCTCCAAATTTTGAAGCTGCTTCACCTTAAGGCAGAAACCAGCAAGATGGGGGGGGATCTAGAGGCGATACTGATCGCATGGCCGGGAGACATAATTCTCCAGCTCTTGCTTTGGACCGGGCCCAGGTACCCTCCCCCAGCGGGACGGGCCAGAATCCAAGGCCTAACCTTCTGCCCATCTGCCCCGGCACGTGTCCTGTTAACCATTCGAGTGGCGCGAGTCTCGAGGTGAAGCAGGCCATCATTTCCATATTAATTCCGCTTAATCAGTTTGGCTAACGTGAACCGAGTACATTGTTATACATTTTTATGAGCCTGAAATGAGGTATTATTCATTTCCGTTTAGTGGCTTGACGATCTAACTCACATTTGCTGTATAACTGCAGGCAGAGTGTAATCCAAAGAAAGTTTTTTGGGTTGATTCTCCTGTAACGTCAGGAGTTGACTGTGGTTATGGCTGAATAGCGCTGTATTTAAGCGGGCGGCATTGCTCGTTGAGACCACATGACTTGCTTGGGGGGGGGGGGGGTGTTGAACCGCGCTATGGCGATGTGTGGAGGGGGTGAGTTCACTGGTACACGGCCTGTATTGTCTCATGTTTCTTGTGAGGAATACTGAGGGTGAAAACAAACATTTGCTCCTTTTGGCTGCCAACAGCAGATCCTCCCGCTTCCTGATTCTTTATTTATTTTCTGTTCTTCAGATGAGATGGAGACGCTGTTTATGCCCCCCAGAGTCAGTATACGGCCCAAATGAAGCGATGGCCCACCCCTGAGAGAGCGTTTTTTTTTTTTTTTTTTAAACTGAGCTGCATACTGTTTAGAAAGCATTTCACACATAACGTTTTCATAACATCAGCTGGAGCTGTTGGGCTTTTTTGGTTGTGGCTTGAGATGAGAGAACATTCCTGGTTATGAAGGTGTGTAAGATTTCCTTCCTCAGTGTGGTATTTAGGGCTTCAAGGATTCATCGAGTAACTCGAATAACTCGATTACAAAAAAATCCTCGATGCAAATTCTTTGCTTCGATGCTTCGTGTAATCCGCACGACTATGTACCGCTTAGTGATCAGCGTGTTTCACTCGGAGGATTAATACTGTCGCACAGTGTGCTTACGCTGCATTACGTGTAGCGGGTTTGATTTGATGGAGCGATGGAGGAAGACGGGGAAAATAGCGTGGAAAGTCAGAGAAAAAGACGAAAAATGTCTAAAGTTTGGGTCCATTGCAAACAAAAGAAAAGCGAAAATACTGTATAGTGTGTCCATTATAAAAGCGAATTAGCTTAATTACCACAATAGCACAACGTCAATGATTCAACATCTCAACAGAAAGCGCCCAGTCTATGCATCAATTCCACAGAGCGGAACCAATACAAGGTACGCGCGAGCGTTTCACTCACGTTTGCGGCTAAAAATAGACCTGCGATAGAAACGTATTTATGGGCATATGTGTGAATAAAAAAAGTATAACAAGATTCAG
>JAOYFF010000030.1:270319-297839 GCA_025773925.1 Cryptomyrus ogoouensis
TCGGGTGGGGCCCCGGTTTTGGGGATTGCGAAAGCGGGGGGGCCCCCCCCCCCCCGGTCACCCACGGTCCCCCCGGTTTTGGGGGGCCACCCCCCCCCCCCCCCCCCCAAACCTGGGGCGGGTGCTGCACACCTTAGCCATATCTGCTAACGGTCGTAACCCCTTCGTTAAACATTCGTACTCTGCTTTAATTAGTGCCAGCTGGATGCTTCGTTTGGCAGTTAACCGCCAGTTGGATTAGGACGCGGGGCTTGACGTCTGCCCCCCCCCCCGCCACCACTTTCAAGTGAGGATAAATGTGCTGTGGCATGAGCCGGCTAAAGGGCTTTGTCATATGACACGGCTCTGCATGATCTAAGAGCCCAGGACGCAGTGGCCACTCGTTCAGGTGCCGACGTTCTCTAATTTACTGTTTTTGGCGGACGTACAGAAGCCTGGGCTGGTCGATTCGGGAGCGGGGCATCTGAGGATGGGGACGGACGCTGCCGTCAGCTGCCCCCTGGCTGTCACCCTCCAGTCTGGTCCGCTGGGTTCCTGCTCTGCCATGTGGAGGCCTCACATGGCCTTCAGAACATGGAGACCTGGTAGCTCACAGGCTGCCTGTGCAGTGCTGATGTCTGGCTTGAATTTGGCAGCTGTTATCAGTTCCATCAATCTCTCCTGATCCCTCCTCCAGCAGACAGGACAGTCTGAAAGACGCCCTGCCTTTCTTCTCCCTTGTTCCTCTGTACTTTTTGTCCAGCTTTATTACCAGGGTGAGACAATCGATAAAACACAACTGTGAACTGAAAGCTCTGGTTTCTTGGGTCAGACAATGCCCCCCCCCCCCCATCGTCCAAGCTGAATGTGACCCCCCACCCCATCACAAACAACAGGCTCCTTTGTTGTTCAGCTATCATGAATGCGGGGATCAGCTATGGCTGGCATGCAGATGCTGTTACCCTTGCAGGAACTGTGGTGGGGGCACTGTGCTGGAGGTTATCCAAAGTCTTTACATCCTACTGGGGTCCCTCTCACCGGATTCTGTCTGGGAATAACCTTCCCTGCCATGGTTCTATCTTGGTTCCTTCCAGCCTGATTCCATTTTGCCAGATTCTGTCCTGGAAACAGTCTATCTTGGCTCCTTGGTTCCTTGTTCATTTCTTGGTTCCTGACTCCATACCTCTAGGTTCCATTCCACCGAGGTCTGTCCTACCATGGTTGTATGTTGGTTCCTTCCTAGCGGATTCCATCCTGCCCAAGTTCCGTACTTCCTGATACTGTCCCACTAGGTTCCGTCCCACCATATTTTGTCCCTCCAGGTTTCGTCCCACTAGGTTCTGTCCTTGCCAGATTGTGTCCCACCAGTTCCTTCTCATCAGGTTCCTTCCTCCTATGCTCTTTTCTGCCAACTTCTGTCCTGCCAAGTTCCGTCCCACCAGGGTTTGTCCTGCCAGATTCTGCCCTGCCAGGTGCCATCCTGCCATCCGGGTGTGGAGACCGCTCTGGGTGAGGAAGTGGACTGTTGTATGTGAAGCAGAGTACTTCCCTCGTTCATCCAAAACTACAGTGGGAACTGCTGGCTTTCTGCCAGGGAATAACTATGGCTCTGTTTTTCTAACATCAATGCCTTGCGGAGATCCTTCGCCTCCTTGATCGGATTTTGGGGATTTCTAAAAATTGTTTGGGATTAATTGTTTGTGGGAAGCCCCAAAATTCTGTGGTTAATTATGCATGTCCGGTGCTGTCAATGTCAGACTCCCCCTGACACTGAGGTACCACGCCCCTGTCAGTGATGTATAACCAGACAGTCTGGACCCTGAGCATTCCTACACAGAATTAGTTGACATTAACTCACAGGGACTGGAGAGCGATGGGCACTTATGTCAGAATGAGTCAGGGTCCATTCTTTTTCCTTCAGGGGTCCTGCATTTTTCCCTGCGTGTTCGATCCAAGGCCCGTGACATGAAGGCCCGGCTAGCTCCAGTCTGGGAATCGTGCTCGCAGGCTGAGAAAGCCACACCCTGTGATGACTCAGCCTCCTTGGAATGTTGCTGTTTCTTCCTGAACTCTGATTATGGGTTGGTTTTGGTGCGATATGCAGCGGCTTTTCCTTTACGGCGTGCTTGTAATCCGACAATTACCTTGTCCGGCACGGTTAAGCCACCGCCCTCTGTTGTAACTCCGCATTTCATTGCAGATCACGTGTCCTCTTATCATCTGTCTGTGTTGCAACCCTCTGCATGTTTGTTGTGAGTCTCTATCTGGCCCAGGCGGCCACACTGGCAGAAGTTGAAGGTAAATAGAGATGGTGAAACCCTGAATTGTCTCTCTCTTTCTCTCTCACACACACGCACACGCACACGCACGCTTCCCTCCCTATCATCCTGTGACCATGCCATCCCTTACATGGGGTGGAAGTGCCGCTGTGAGCCTACAAGCGTGAATCTCAGCGAGAAACAAAGAGAACGATTGTTTGATCGGCTTCCAAGTTTGGTGACTCACATCAGGGAACGACAATGACGAAGCCCAGCCGCTGCAGGGGGAAATGGGAAGGCTCTTTGCAAATCCTGATTGGTTGCTGAGTGTCACTACTCAGGACAGTTGAGTAGCTTTCAGTGACTGGGACCTTTGACATCCGGGTCCCCAAATTGATGCAGTGACCATCCCCTGTGTCTGTGCTTCCTCTCAGGTGAACTTCGTGGTCTGCCAGCTGTTCGCCCTCCTGATGGCCTTCTGGTTCCGGCTCTATCTGCACCCCAGCAAGACCAGCACCTTCGTCCGGCACATGGTGGCCACGTTGTTGGGCCTGTACCTGGCCGTGTTCTGCTTCGGGTGGTAAGGGTCTCCATTGCCTCTGTCACCACGCTCCACTTTAGGGGAAGTGGTCCTTGGCCAGTTTGCTGGGTGTTTGTAACGGTCCCAGATCTTAATGTCTATAACCAACTCAAGGTTCTTCTGAGATGTTGGAGCCTGAACACTCGCTGCCCCACCGACCCACTCCTGCCCAACACCACAAGTTCCCCAGCCCATCTCGTACCCACTCCTCTACCTGTCATTGACATATCTAACAGGCATTATCATTGTTGCGAATTTACGTTTTCTCACCGAAAAATTACGAGTCACTGTGAAAATATGTTTTTTGTGGAAGCCCCAATACTGCCAAAGATTATTAACCTAATCATCTTTCAACTGAATCAGTGTTTGATATCTCAGTTTTTGGACTCAGTAACGGATACCATTTAATATGTCAAATGAATCGATAAACGTCGTTTGGGCCCCACCTGCCCGCTGGAGCCTTTAATCGGCACAGTGAAGTCTTTGCGGTAACGGGACGGGCATGATAACAGGTTCGCCATTTCTCATGCCCTACAAGGTTGTAGGTGTAAACTCCTGTTGTTCTACACTTTCTCTTAGGAAGGCGTCTGTGTTTGTCTCGGGCTACAGCCTCGTTTAAACACCGCGTCGTTAGCAGGCCCTGTGGGAATTTGAGCGGACCACCTGCCGGCATGAGACGGTGGCGGACTGTTGCGCAATGAAAGCTTCCGTGTGGCACTCCTGTTCCTGCTGTTCAAGCTTCTGCGCTGATTCACTGACCCCTCCCCCCCCACTCCTTGATTCAACAAGCCTCCAACGTTACCTAACCCTAACCCTACAGTTTTTTCCCGGCACTGCCGATAAGAATGACTGCAGCAAGGTGCTTAAGCGGCATGAGCGGCACCCTGGATGACGTCATCATCCTGAGAAAGCCTGTGGGGGCATGGCAGGTTCCTTACCGGAGTATGAGCTCCCATAATGAGTTGCGCTCTACATCTTCTCTGACTTTGTTGTTTCTTGGTGTATCAGGATTGGGAGGCAGGCCTCCTGTCTTTGGTTCTCTTCTGCAGCTTTGACTGGAGGTGGATGTTTCTAACTTTAACACTCATGGGATGACCCCTCATGGATGTGATCCATGTTCCCATACATAGATGGGTACCTACTGTTGACCTTTCTTTGTGCAGCCCTCAAGTTTTCTTTCAGAATTCCTGGCCATCTGTCACTTAGTCTTTTGTTTTGTGGTCAACAGTTTGCCGGTCAACAGTTTGCTTGAATCCCATTTACATTTTGATTCATTTAGCAGATGCTTTTGTCCAAAGCTCTGTACAGATGAGGATCATTGAGCAGCGTCAGTCAGCATCCCTGGAGTAATTGTGGTTATCGGCTTTGCTGAAGGACCCAACAAGTTGGCCGACTAGCTTTTTGGAGAGAGAGAACTTTGCATTTGTTTTCACTTACCTAGGAGTTACATGTGAAGTGTCCGGCATAGATTGAGAATATTCAAAACAGAGCCATGAAATGCAGGCTAGCTTTGGCAACCAAAGAAGAGGGGCGGTTTGTCTCCATATCCTCTACCATCCACCCCTGGCTCTCAGGCCATGACATGTCCTCTCCTATCTCTGACTGCTGGTGGCATCGTTGGATATTGCCTGGGAATGCCACTGTGGCGTATCACTGCAGGGATGCGGACATGTAGACTCATCTGGGTCATCGATGCTATGTTGGGAAGAAGTGTGCATGCAGACAGTAGTTATAGGTGCTCACCATTAAGCTCTACTCTGCATCTCCTTAGGATGATAAACGCCTTCAGTCTAGTGCAGGGAGTGATGGGATGCAGGTTTGGACAGCCCTTGCCTGGGGGGGGGTTCTCCACTCTCTCGTTTTTTTCCCCTTGCGATGCTCAGATGCCTCTGAAGCCTCAGAAGATCAGGGTGTTCCTGCCGACGGGGGCCGTTATCGATTGTAGCAAGCACAGAAAGAAATATAAAAATAAGAAATATGAAAGCTATAAATTAATAAACTACTTGAACATAATTAAATAACTAGAAATTAACTAGGAAAATCCCTCATGGCAATATGCAAAAACTGTTCAATTTAGTACTTTTTCCTCTGCATATTTTTTTCTGGTTATTTATAGTTGTGAGGCAGACATCTGGTGTCTGTTGTTGCTTTTGGTTATTAATGATGATATTAATCTAAATGTAGTGGCTCACTATGTACGCTGAACCGTTATTGGTCAGATTGATGTTTCCACTGGTGCTGAAATGCATTGTGGGCCTGATTTCTCTCTGCCTCTCTGACCTGTTGCAGGTACTCTTTGCACTTCCTCTTCCAGAGTGGCCTCACCTACTGCATCATGCTCTTCGCTGGAGCTGAGCACATGCACAAGTAAGTACCTCCCCCCCCCCCATCATGCAGCCCCCTCCATTTTAATTCCCATGTATTTTGTCATCTATGGCAAGAGTAGTCAATTATTTTACTTTTCTCTGAAGTCCGGATTCCATCAGGCACTCAAAGCCAAGGTCGGGGGGGGGGTTCTCCCTCAGTAAATTTCACTGATGGGACAGGAGGGGGGCGGCGATGGGGGAATTGGTCATCTGATTATATTGTGTTTCAGTCCAGATGCGAACCATCATTTACTGGAGGAGTGCTCCCGGGGCCTGTATCGTGAAATGAGATTTGTTGGTTAGCAAGATAACTCGGATTTAAGGTAGCCTGGGCTAAATGTAAGCCGATGAAGATTAAGTCCATTTAACCTGGGGTACCCTAAATCTAGCTAACCAACAAATCTAGCTTTGTGATATCCTATCCCAGGTCTATGGTGTCATAGTTGGGGTTGGGATCTGTCGATGCACTGCACCGTAAACGGACAAAGAATCCAAACATTCTAGACTACGTGGTCGTTCTTTTTTTTGGCAATCCTTATCCTCTGGCTAATTTGGGGAAGTCGCGGTGTGTGCCTTGGTGGCGGTGCAGAGCCCCCTCCCTGCTGCACTGGCTGAGCTGCAGTGGATCATTCGCCTTGGGTTCACAGAAAGATCCAGTGCTGAGTCAAAAATGAGAGTTTGGCAGTGATTAAGACCAACACAAACACTGGATGAAGGCAAGCTGTAAACTATAAACAGTGGCACTATCGGCAAGCTTTCCCAGCTGATGGATAAAATTTATAAAAATATTTGCCACCACAATGCTGTACGTTATAAGAAGTTATGAAAGGATGGATGCATGTCTCTTACTGATTAAGAATTTGTGGCTAGGTATTTACTTTATTGTAACGTCTCTTGTTAATTCTGGGCACTTGTTTGGTAATGTTTTGCCCAGATTCTGTTGTATAACTTCCTGATGTTACCCGGGATCGATATGGCTGTCTGTCCTCAGGGGAGACTCATTTTTAAATCCCCGTTCTTCCATTCTTAACTGGAACGTAGTGCTCTCATCAATGTAGGCATTATACAGCAACTCTGTAAACGCCTGTGTTATACCGGGTAAACGGGATACGGGAAGTGTGTCTGTCACAGGCTGAATTGGTCAGAATTTTGAGCATTCAAGAGCACTGGTCTGTAAGCGTTATCTGTTCTGGAGGACGAGTGGAGGGAAGGGGTTTACCGGAGGCTCGTGTCAGGGCTGTGAATGAGGGTAGGTGTTCAGAAAACTGCGATTCACCACCTGTGGGCTCACTTCTGCTGGATATAGTAACAGAGTAGAAAGAGGTGTGGTTGAAGGTACACAGAGTGGCGTTGTGCCTTTAGGAGTGTATGTGTGATATACTGTATAAAATCGGTATTTTATATATACATGTATGTCTAAAGTTTGGACCCACCTGCTTCTAATGCATTTCTCTCTATTTCAGCTGTTATTCACTTTATGGTGAATGCTTCGAGGTAAAGTATTACATATCAAATATTTCAATGAACAAGAATGCTCAACATCTCAGAATTTTCTCAAATTTTAGACTCTTCAAAATAGCCCCCTTAGCTTCGATGACAGCATTGCAGGCTCTTGGCATTCTTTCAACCAGCTTCCAGATGTAGCCACCTGGAATGCTTCTCCAACTGTCCTGAAGGAGTTTCCACAAGTTCTGGGCACAAGTTCTTGGCCACCTTGCTCTTACTCTTTGATCATACCTATCCCAGAGCAGCTCTATAGCGTTTAGGTCGGGGATTGTGGGGGCCAGGTCATCTGTCACAGCACTCCATCTCAATGCTTGTTCAGAGGATAATACTTACTACATAACCTGAAAAACTAATGATTTTCCCGATCTTTGACTGGTAATGTGTGTGTGCCCTTCAGGAGTGGTTTGAGGAACATGAGGAATCGGTCTTTGTCAGTCACATGTCTGCACTGTCTGACACACCCCCATTCGCCATTTTGAGTGTATCGCGGATGTAAACACATTTGGTTTAACATAAGAAATTTACAAATGAGAGGAGGCCATTCGGCCCATCAAGCTCGTTTGGGGAGAGCTTAACTAATAGCTCAACAAACTTAATATTTCATGTTCAGTATTTTTTTTTCTCCACAAAAATGTAATGTTTTATGTAATCAGTAATAAGCAATTTTCATTACCAAAACACACTAGTAATTTAGGTGTTTAAGACAGGAAAAGTGTCAAGACCACCACAAAAATGTCATTGGGCATAACTTTATTGGCCAAAATATAAGTAGCAAGCAGAACACAGGCTCGGTATACATTGAGTTTATACAGATCCTTCCAGACATCATGTGAAACGTTAGAAACCGTACTTGCAAATGTTTCTAAACTTAAACTATAGTTGGGCGTTGGTTTGTCAGGGCACAGCACACAGTGACAGCCTTATCCAGCATTGGCGCTTATAATCCATGCATGCGAATATACACATACATGCACTGATAAACGTGTCATTACAGTTTTGCTGTTTACTTCTGTCTTTAAAAAGCATTCACTCTGTAACGCTAGTTTAACAGGAACAGATTAACCCATTTCTGCTGCCCTAGCGTTGGTCAACCAATGTGAAAATACCAACTTTAGAAGAAAAAAATACATACTACTTAAACAAAAAATGTCTTGCTTGCCTTTATGAAAATGCCCAGAGCAAACACGCATGATGGGAGATATCGTGTTGAATGTGATCTCCTCTCCGTCTCACCGCTGCGACCCAGGCCCTCCTCTTCGTTACCTCCTCTACCTGCTGTCCATATCCTCTTTTCCAAGTGGGAAACCGAAAAAATCTCATGTTGTGGTCCACCTTTCTGCCATCCCTACCATGTGATTCAGTATGACAGCCTTTCACACAGCACGAGTGTCCCGTCTTACCAAAGATAACGCTGCACGCAAATGCTGGCACATGAGTTGTATACAACCAAAATGGCGATTCGACCCACAATACACTGCGGCTACAGCGAGTGTGACGTCAGCTGACAAAGGTGTTGATTTGGCCTCCAAATTCCAAAGATATAAATCTGATCGAGCATCTGTGGGACGTGCTGGACAAACACGTCCAGTCCATGGAGGCCCCACCTCACAAGTTAGAGGAATTAAAGGATTTGCTGCTGACGTCTTGGTGCCAGATACCACAGGACACCTTCATAGGTCTTGTGGAGTTCATGCCTCGATGGGTCAGAGCTGTTTTGGCAGCATGAGGGAGACCTACACAATATTAGTCAGATGGATTTAATGTTAAGGCTGATCGGTGTGTTTTTATATATATATATATTTATATATATATATATATATATTGTGTTTATTATTAGATGTTTTAAAAGTGAACAGAACACACCAATTAATGATAAAATACATCAATTCTGAACAAGCCGCGTTTGGGGTTTTTTCGTAAGTCTGCGCGTATGGCTGTCAGTGTCATACATGGATATTTAGGTGAGTGTCACATGGACAGTGTGTCACTCTGGCGTGCAGACTGCAGGTGGCGCGGCGCGCTAACAGTCCCGTCTCTGTATGGCTCGCGCTCCGTGAGACCAGTGCCAGAGGCTGCAGAGATGGGGACCGGTCCTGCTCGTAACCCATGTGGACTTCAGGGGAGGCTGTCCTGCCCCGGTTAGCATGGCTGCTAATACTGGCCAGGGGGGCGGGGTGAGGAAGATGAAGGAGCTGCTGATTGGACAGCAGTATTTGGGTTTCCCTGCTGGGGGGCAGGTGTACGGGGTCGGGGCATCTTTTTGTGATATAATGCTATGCACTTTGAGATACTAAAAATTATATTCTCCCAAGGACAATCGTAATTTAGGCAAATCTTTGTCCTGCTCAAGAGGACGGATCAAACGATCAGCTCCCTCCCTGATGGGGGGACTTCCTCAGTGTTAATTGGTGCAGATTTCTTCTTTATAATGTGGGAATCAAGGAGCTCTGCTGATAAAACCATTTGAAATTGAATTGAGAGAGAGAGAGAGAGAGAGAGAGAGAGAGAGAGAGAGAAATTAAAAGGGTGGGTTTACTGACAAACACCTGTACTGGGGGTGAAAAAAGAAAAGTGTTTATAGAATGAGTGCTTGGGGGCAGGGTGTGACAGGAAGAGGCGGGCAGGGTATGACAGGGAGAGGCGGGCAGGGTGTGAGAGGGAGAGGCGGGCAGGGTGTGAGAGGGAGAGGCGGGCAGGGTGTGACAGGGGCGCAGTGATTAATAGGCCGTGTATGACAAGCATGCATGAGCTTATTTTGGCGGAGATGTTCAGAGGGACACAGGTGGCATGAAGACATTTATGCTGGAAGCTAAGATATTGAAAGACGATACGCACAGAAAGGCTTCCCTGTAGCAGCCACAGCCACTTGTTTGCAGGGTTAAGGGGGGTGAGGGCTGTCAGCCAGCAGGCCCAGCTCTCCTCTGTGCTGGGTTCTGGACAGCACTAAAATGCGCTAGATGGACGTCCTCCACAGGCCGTCGTTAAGTGGACCTGCGGGGGGGCAGACAAATAAATCTCCACAGTAATGAAATGGAGAAAAGCGCATACGTTGGTCACTTCCCAGAGGGCCGTGCTGGCCCCATGCCGCGGGCCGTTAGCCCGGCTAGCTAGAGACATCGCTCCTTATTGGTTTTGGACAGGGTGCCCTGCTTCCCCTCACGCACGGGAGGATGCTGAGGTCATTTATGTGTTCCTTTTCTGTGGTGCAACTAGCCTTTTGGCCATGTTGGTTTCGTGTGATGTCAGCGAGGCGCTCCGCTTGGCTACTGTGCCGCACACGGCAGCGTTCCCGCCCATGTTCTGCACCGCAGCGTGGGAAACATGAACAGCACCATCTGCTGGCCGAGCAGTGTAACAGTCACACCCCTCTCAGACGTTAGGATGCTGTCCCTGCCCGCAGATTTATCTTCCTGTATCAGAAACTCATGAAATTCAGGATGTTGAGCTGCTTCTAACGATTATTCATTGGTCACTTCACTTAAAAACAAATTTTAAATTTTGATGCTTAAAAATACGCAGCTCCAAAGCATTCCTGACATGAAGCATCTGGCTCACCTGAGCCCCCATCACCACCGCGGTCCAGTCCTGAGCCCCCATCACCACCGCGGTCCAGTCCTGAGCCCCCATCACCACCGCGGTCCAGTCCTGAGCCCCAATCACCACCGCGGTCCAGTCCTGAGCCCCCATCACCACCGCGGTCCAGTCCTGAGCCCCCATCAGCCCTCGATATGTCCGGTTGCCCAGTGGCGTTGGAAAAATCAGTGCAAACATTTTTTGACGTTCCATACGTCCTTCTCGGCTAATTATTTGAATTCTGGCATAATTGTACCTGCTCTGGTAGATGGGAAGGAGGCCTGTTTTTAGGCCATCATCTCCTTACCAGGCAGGAGGGTTTTGCTTTTGAGTCATTATTTTTTTAAACTGGACAGCTTTCCATTCCAAGTCCTTGAATATTAAGCGCGGCGTCTGGTTGCTGGCTGCTGTCAGATTGCCTCAGGCTGATTCCCTAACGCCACTAAACCCTCGCAGGTTCTGCTGCAGATTCCTGCCCCCTTTTCCTCCTGGTCTTTTTTGTTGTTTGCAGTGACCATGGCGACGGCCCCCCAGTCCCGGCTGCGTCTTTCCGCTGATCTGTCCCACAGGAATAATCTGTGTCCATCTCAACACCTTCCTGAAGGATCCCGTTAGATTTCAGCTCTTTTGGATGAGAAAGTTTGTCGGCTGCCACAGTGATGGTCGCTTAGACACGGCCAATTCAGACAGGATCAGCCAGAATGTTTACTAAAAGCACAGCATGCCTTAATTAGGGTCTAAGCTGTTAACTTATGGCACAACATGCTTCTGGTATCTATATTACGTTTGGGGATTTGACTTTTATACATCCTGTAGGCTGTGGGTTTGAATCCTGTGTGTGTGGAATTTGTGTATCCTTCCTGTGTATGTGAGTTTCCTTCCGTTGTCCACAGTTAGTTCTCTAAATTCTCCATAGACGGTGTGTCTGTGTGTCTGTGCGCGTGTGCAAGTGAACCGGCATCCTGTTCAGGGCGTTTCCCTGCCTCGTCCTGTCTGGGACAGATGCTGGACCCCCTGTAACCCTCAACTGTAAAACAAAGACTCCGTTGCGAGGACAGTGTGTCACCTCAGTGGGGGTTATGGGTAGCTGCTGAAGGTCTAGGCTTAAAATAAATTTAACTTTAAGCCTGGATAATAAATGGCAGTCAGTATTTCTCATTTCCACAGATATTTGTTTAGGAGTACAATGTCAGCCCTCAGAGGATAATTTAGCTGTGTTTAATGGCTGTTACTCTGTACGGACTGCCAGAGTTGAAGTGAAATTGCGCAAACAGGGAATGGCAACGTCCGTGGGCATGTAGGTTAAATGTTACAGGAAATTTATTTTAAAGCACTGTGCTGTTGTTCTGGCTTCTAAAATAGCTGCGTAATTTGACTTTCTCACGGACTTCAGTAATTGAGCTAAACTAAAAAGGCAGTGTACAATTATAATTGAATGTGAAATAAACCAATTGCGGTGTTTCTGAATGCTGTCTGTGGAATATTGGGGGAAACGCTGACTGTCTGTCGTTAGCAGGCCTGCCCTATTGGGACTGACTGCTTGGGCCTCTTATGTAGATTTTCACAGTGGCTTGAATTTAGTTTCTGTGGGTGTCTCCTTCAGTAAAAGGAGGGACATTTGGTCGCCCGGGTGACAGCATGGTAAATAATCCTAATTGTTGCTGTATGTCTTGTCCTGATGGTCTCGGAACAGGGCCCAGCCCATCGATTGGCCATCGATCCTCTTCCCCAATCTTGGGCCGCCGTGGTATTTTCTGCGGCCGATTAGGCCTGTCCCAGCTTGGCTGATGGCCACGCTGTCCTTCAGACTGCCTTCCACGGCGACCGCTGTCATCCAGCAGACCGACGCCTGGGTCACGCCCCAAAACTGTGATCCTCTACTTGATATAAGGTTTTTTCAGTGCCACCCAATAGCATCCAGAGTGTCTGTGCTCTACTAGACCAGATACTGTCTGTACATCGCAGCTGACGGCGGTCTGTGCTTCGTCACGGCTGACGGCGGTCTGTGCTTCGTCGTGGCTGATGGCGGTCTGTGCCTCACTTTGACTGTGCACTGCTGCAGCCTGAGATGTCTGTGTTCTCATTAGGCTGTGCGTGTCCCTCAGCCACTGCGGCCTTGTCCGAGTCCATCCTGCAATAACCAGGACCATCTGGCTGTATCAGACGGATCTCTCCTATTCCAGGACGCCCAGCAGAGGCCGGCCGGATGCCAGGAGCATGAGGTGGTTCCATTCAAATTGGTGGAGACACCTGATGCAGCGAGAGCTGAGCAGCATACCGACATGAAGCCCGCTCTGTCGCATCCAGCTGGTGGTCTGTGGTATTACACGTATGCAGTCCTCTTGGTTTTCCTTCATAACAAAAGGAAGTAGGCATCGAGCTTCCTGGGTGCAGGGATTGGTGCAGAGGCTGATGGGTGGCTATACTAGCCAATGGGAGCCAGGTTCCCTACAGCTGAACCCATAAGCCGATTTGGATGTTTTTGTTTCCCTACGTGAGCTCACTGATTGGCTAATTTGGGCCCAGCTTTAGCCAGCTGGTGTCTCTTCTCATTTAGGCCACAGTCTACTTTAGACCCAGGCTCCGACCGGGACCTACAGGCCGCACAAGGATTGTGAAAGGTGTTAAAAATGGCTGAAGTTGAAATGAAAATGGTGTTCAATGACTTTGGGGCTGGTTCATGTCTTGGTTACGCCCGTCCTGTAACCAGCTAATGGAGCCTGGCCTGGGTGATCTTGCTCTGAGGCAGTGGTGGTTGACTCTGATTCTGATTCTGTGCTGGGTTAATATTTTACTCCTGGGTTTTGTTCACAGGCCAGTGTGTGGATGAGCAGGTTAGGAATCCCAGAGTCAGCAGAGTGATGTCACCATTGGGCCCCTTGAGGGCGGCCCTTAACCCCAGTTGCTCCAGTGACTGTCTGACCCTGCCTTATCAGCTGTTCATCACTTTGGATAAAATAATCTGTTTAATAAATAAAATGTAAATGGTTGCCAGCATTGTCACCGGCTTTGTGGTTTTGGTGCCGCCATTTTGTTTCTGGGTCCTTAGTTCTGCTTGGCTGGCATCTCATCTTGAGTTTATTAGTCCTAGTAGGCTGGTTCCTTGTTCCTGGGTTCACGGTCTCGATTATTCTTGTTCCTGGGTTCAGTCTCAATTTTTCTTGTTCCTGGGTTCGCTGTCTTGATTATTCTTGTTCCTGGGTTCACGGTCTCGATTATTCTTGTTCCTGGGTTCGCGGTCTCGATTATTCTTGTTCCTGGGTTCACGGTCTCGATTAGGATTCTGCTACTGGTGCACCGGCCACCTGCCTTCTTGTTCATTGTGGTTATCTTGTTGTTTTTCAGCCTCACTTCCTGTTTCCTGGGTCCTGCTTCCTGTTTCTGGAATTCTAGCCCTCTGCACTTGAGTCTGCCTGTTATCGCACCATCCAGTCAGCAGACCTGGTCCCGCTGGTTACTGGTTTCCTGTGGTGTGCTGTTCCATTTGTCTCAGGAACCAGTGGGCAGAAAACCTGGCATTGTGGATAGATGGCCCAGTTTGGGGTGCTCCGTTCTGGTCTCTGGTTGAGCCAATAAATGTATTTTTAACCGAGTCCCTGTCGTGTTATAGTTAATGTCTTCTGATCTCAGGATACTGGTGAGTAAGATGACGCTTTTGCAGAAAAGTCATGAAAATATGAATGATGCTGTTGTATCGTGACTTTGGCCTCAGGCAAAGGGTCACTCGGAGTTCAGAGGTCGTCCTGGACTTTCAAACCCCTGCTGTGGGCTTCAGTGCTCACCTCACACCTCACACCCCCTCTGCTCTCATTTTTTCTCTTTTTACCTCATTTTTTCCTCTTTTCATCTCTTGCTCTCCATCTCCTGATCTTGCCTCTTCCTCTTTTTTTATCTCCCATCCTCTCCCCCTCTCTCAGTCACTGTCTTCTTTATCTCCCTCCATCTTTGCCCCCCCCATCACTGCCTCTTCTCTGCTGCCCCCCCCACCCTTCCTCCTGCCCTCTGCTTCTCATTCCCACGTTCCCTCCAAAGGTGCGGCCCGGTTGGACGGTTTTATTTTTGAGTCTACACTCTCTCCCTGTGTCAGGGGTGGTAATATCACACCCAGCTGCCGAGCTGACCTGAATAACACATGGCCCCGTCGGCCGGGGAGATCATTGCCATGTGTGCTCGAGAGAGAGAGAGAGAGGGAGAGAGAGGGAGAGAGAGGGAGAGAGAGACCCTCCAAATACTGAAGCACTAGTGTCCAAGTACAAAGCTGTGTTCAGATTACAGCTGATCGCTTCATTTTTAATCCGACATCTTCCAGTCACACCATTAGGGAAACGATGAATGCATCCACTCGGTGAGAGGCTGCCTCTGCAAAAATGTCCACTTTCTGGGGGTCCCCGAGGACCGGGTCCAGAAACACTGCTTTAAAGGGACCCACAGTTTAGTCCTGCGGCTGTTAACTTGCACATTCATTCGCTTTGTCGGGAGCGTGTACTGATGCCTAGGGTTTTATTAAAATGTGATAAGCTGCATGCGTGTTGAATCTTCGAACCTGCGGATTTTTGGACACGGGTCTGGTTCTGTCGGAAGGCAGACAGAAGGCCAGCTTGCTGGCAGCTCCTGCTAGTCCATCTGTCTGGAGCCGGGCCTGAACCCGCAGGCCACGAACGCCAGCCCGCTAAACGGGAGAGTTAATTATTGCGGGGGTGGAGGAGTCCGGCCCAACTTCGGGTCTGAGAATCGGATCCGGTGCATGATCATGGGCCATTCTCTGCTCCATGGCTCCCCCTGGTGTCCTGGGTGAATCATAGTTTTTTTTTTGTTGCCTTGGACTGAAATGAAAGGCTTCCTTTCTTGGGGTGTTAATGGTGGCTTGACAGAGAAAGGCGGTTTGTCCTTTAGCCCCTGAACCCCTGCCCCCGGAGTTATCCTGTTGAAGTATCGCCCTGTTTCGGTTTCTTACAAAAACCCTTGAAGAAAATGGTCTTCTGTCACCAGAGTGGCATGATACAGGATCCGCCCATCCTCAGTGACCTCATATCGGCAGGGGGCAACACCTGGCACGTCCAGTAGGGAGCGACAGACCATAATGGGCCACTCACACAACCAAACTTCGTGACTCGCCCCTCTTGGTTAAGGGTACAGACTTGTAATTTTTGTCTGCCAGTTCAAATCCCTGGGTCTGCTGTTGTACCATTGGATAGCAGTTCAGATGGATGGAAGTGGCTTTGGATAATAGGGTCCGCCAATCTGTATCTTGAGATTTTTGTTGATCTCTTTCTCTTTTCTCAGGTATTGCTTCATCGTTGCCCTGGGGTACCTCAGCCTCTGCCAGATCACGCGGGTCTACGTCTTCGACTACGGCATGTACTCCGCTGACTTCACTGGGTAAGCCCCCCCAGCCGCCCATCCCCAGTGTTGGACTCTTGTGTCGAATTAGCTCATGCTTGGATTTATAATTGGAACCGTGTAGAATTTGAAAGCTGCAGCTGGCGGGGTTTGTTGTGCTGTCAATCACCCAAAGCGAACCAATGATGTGGCCGAAGGAAGGCGGGCTAACCAATCGGCAATTGACAGCGTACCATACACCCGCCTGCTGTGGGTTTTGAAGTCAGTATCTGTGATGCGTTGGAAGGTAAGTTGACTGGATGGAGGTCCTTACATTCTTTGGGGTGTCGCTAGAGCTGACTGGTAACTCTGGGATGGCTGGTCACTGGGTATCTTGGGGCAACGAGAGGCCTCGTCCAGTATTTTACAATCCAGTCCAAACAACCTCCCGCCCCAAGCTGTACAGACTCACCCAGTGACATTCGCTAGGACTCCCCAGCCCGGTTGTTTAATAGGGGTGGCATTTGCCGGCTCCCAGAGCGGCCGGGCCTATCGACGACCCCCTGGAGTGTCCGGTCTATGAAACGCGGTAGCTGTGTGCTGTCATCAGCGCTGTATAACCCTTTTCATTTCGGGCAGCAGCAACGCGGAATGCACTCCGGAAAGGTCAGAGCCGTATGGATTTTGGCGATGTGATATCTGATCCAGTGTGAATCTCGATTTTAACAGTGAGAATGTTCCTGCCGTTATAATGTCTGTGCGGCAGATTTCAATGTGGGTTAATATGAACAGCGCTGACGAGTTTTTTCGGACTGGTGATTGGAGGTTTCCGTGGAAACGATGGAGGGGGAGGGGCCATTATCGAAAACCGTGCTCTGCTCAAACCTGTTTGGAATCACGACTCCAAGGACTCACTCAATCCACTAGGACAGTGTTTCCAGTCCCCAGTAATAGAATATTGATATTTTATCGAACCCAGTGGGGAAATTCCCTTTTTGCTTCTGATGCTGCGAAACCTCCTATCAGACAGCAGGGGGTTGAAGAATTATTGGCTGGGGAGGGTCAGGCCCTGACTTATAAAATGATCCTTGTTACAGTGGTTAAGGTACAAGTTTGCTAGTTGGTCACTGTGTGTGTTTTCTTTCTTCTCTGATAGCCCCATGATGGTTATCACGCAGAAGATCACCAGCCTGGCTTTCGAGATTCACGACGGTGAGGAAGACTCAGTGGGGGCCACCGGGTCCGTGTGTGTGTGTGTGTGGGGGGGGGCTCCTCATCTTAGCCCGTTTGGAAAGCCTGGAATGCAGCAGCTAACGATTCATTTTTGTCTAAATCCCGTTAAAAGTTTTTACTGCTGTTTTGCAGGCTGGTTGACTAATGACAGAAGCCAGGCCCATAATTCACATGAAGGGATTCAAAGATTCAAAAGCTTCATTGTCACTGGTACGAGTACAAGTACAATGAACCGTTTTTGTAGCTTCCTGTGACTTAAACAACACATAACAATGAAAAACAATGCAAAGCAATAACAGAATAGTGTGCATAATAAAGGTGAAAACTGGAAATGGGAAAGTGAGTTAAAATCAGATGCTAACTGTAAAAATAATATATAGTTTGAAAAGCCCCATTGTGATTCTGGGATTTTTTTAGTGTGGTAGGGCATAATTCATGCAGAGGGGCCAAACTTATCATCAACCAATGATATGCTTGGGATCGATGAGTGACGGATGAGGAGGCTCTATGGGGGCCAATCAGCTTTCAGCTTGGCCCGGTGCCCCTTGGCCCCACCCCTGTACATGGTCCTGTCTGTCGCTAGCGGAAGGTGTGACTCGTTCAGTGACACAAACGATGGAAAAAAAAAATGACATGGATTATCCTTGGGGTCTGAATATAACCTGTCTGATCCCCTTTCTTAATGTTCCTTCTCGTAATGTCAGGGATTGGAGCTCCTAGCTGTGCTGCTGTCGCAGTCACGCCGTTCTCTCTCACACCTAGTAGATCCCGTGGTTTGCCTCCCAGTGTACCCTGCTACTTCCTGTCTGGTTATTTCTGAATCATCCTCTCTTCTCCGCGGGGCTCTAAAAGCATCCGCCACAGAGTGACTGCGGTCAACAAGGTCGCTCTAGAGGAACTCGTAAGGACTCGCATTCAGAGACGTGTTGGGGGAATACTGCCTGAAAGAACAATCTGGAACTCTCACACTTACGGAAGCGAAATAAAGATGTTGCTCGCGTTAATATAGTTTCATTTAATTTCATTTTAATATCTGCTTGAATGCCCCGCTGCTCTGCAGCTGGGCTTATACCTGCTGAGGGTGCTGTTCAGCCACCCCAGCCTACTGCATACCCGGCATCTGGTGGCACAACCCTGCACTCTCCTCCAATGATGTCTTAACATTCTCCACCACAAGGAGGCGCTGTGTCTCAGAGGGGAGCACTGCATCTGGACCAGTCGGGTCATGCTTGGCATAAAAGGCTGCGCCATTCGTTGCAGCAGGCCGAAGCGTGGTGCATTTTGACCTCCCCCAAGGAATTCTCAGTAATGCAGTTTGATTAACAGGCTAATCTCATTATCAGCACAACAGTTGTGATAAACAAGGAATTATCCAGACCGCCTCCTTCAGCACGGTCGCTTAGATGCCATCTGAGGCAGCACAAGCCTAGCGGCAGGGCAGCGGATGGATTATTCTAGAATTATGCGTAGGAATTGGAGTCAAGCAATAGACGCTGTTTTTCAGCTGTCTTGAAGATGTCAATTTTTTTGCTGGAGGGACACTTAAATAAATTACATCATCACATTATCTCATGTAGTGTTTTCTGCAGGGGGAATTTTAGGGTTTTTTTTAAGGTAGGGGGCACAATTCATACAGAGGGGCCGACCTTTTCATTAGCCAATGATATGCTATGAATTGGTAAGTGACCAGGGAGGGGGCACTTCAGGGTCAATCAGCTTTCAGCTAGGGCCCGTGGCCCCACCCCCTGTATATACCCCTGCGTGTCTGGTAATTTCACCAGACACACCAGTGATCTCTCGGAGCGGAGAACTGTCGGAACTGTCACCTGGAATGGCTCAGATCCAGGCGTGTTCCCTGCTCCGGCACCTTCCCTCATTATCTGTGAGCAGCCTGAGTCATGGTCTGTTAAAGGTGTTGAGACTCACTTCCGATATGTGACTCGTCACAATTGGTTTAATAATGAGAAGACTCAAGATTGCATTAAAAAATATCAGAAGTCTGGGTTTGCCTCTTCAGATTTTTATGTTAATCTCGCATACTGTCCATGCACATTTGAATCAGTGTTAGGTGTTCTCTTTTAGTGCCCTTGTCCTAAATTATTGCTCCAAAGCAGACAGAAAGAATCCATCCATCCATCCATCCTGTCGCTTATCCATTATTTGGTTTATATGAGCCTGGATTCTGTCCCAGGAAGTACAGGGCACAGGGCAGGGGGACACCGTGGAGGGGATGCCAGTCCATCACTGGGCACAGGGCAGGGGGACACCGTGGAGCGTTTACAATTATCCCAAAATTTCCAATGTTCCACCAAAGCAAGTCCTTTTTAGATCGTGTATCCAGTGCGACTGTAATAGTTATGGAGTTTTGGTTTGCAGTTGGAGGGAACAGCTACTTTACTGTAGCTGGAACTCTGTAAATCCTGCCTTGGGCTGGTTAATCATGGTACACATTCAGACTTTCAGATGTTGGGGCAAGGGATCGCCCTGCCATTCTCCCAGGGTTCCGTGCCGGTCCATTGAGTAACCACGGCGACCGCGGCTGACCACACGACTGTGTCCTCTCTGTGTCCCGCAGGGATGACGGTCAAAGAGGAGATGCTCACTGCCAGCCAGAGATGCTTAGCCGTAAGGTATGTTCCGAAGGTATGTGTGCGGCCCCTGGGGGGGCGGAGGGGCACTGTATGCCAAGCGTATTGGGACGGGGGGGGGGGGGGAGGGTATGGGAGGTGACATCATCTCATCGGCATGGCTCAGCAGTTTTTTTCGGCCAGTGGCATAGGAGAGAGTTTGATGTTGGGGAGGACACAGTTTAAATACGAAGGTCTGTTTACATACTGGGGGGGTGCTTGCCTTTTTCCACCCCCTGTACATTTCCCCTACACTCTAACCTAACAAAGTGTGGTGGCGAACAGAACCTTGTATCTCCTTTTTTCATTCTGTGAACGTGAACGGGGGGTGCTGTGTTGTAAATACACGCTGCCGTGTGTCACGTTGACTAAAGGCTTGCTGTTCCCATTCAGCTGAAATAGTTTTTTTTCCCCCTCCGTCTCGAATGACCATCTTGCATTTTCTTTTGAATTTCATCCAGTCTGCGGATTATTCGCATTATTCTCATTGTTCAGAGAGACTCTGCGAGACAGACAGAAGCCTTAGTAAATATTTTGTGCTATTTTAAACCCAGATAGATGCCAGGCTCTGCGAACTGGGCATATTCGGCGGATATTAGCATAAAACATAAACACAGGATTCGAATCGCGGTATGTACAGAGGGAAGCGGGCGGTACGCTGAAGGATTCCCCACCGTTTCCAGGGCAACGGCACATGCACGCAGCCGTGTGATCGGTGTCTAAGCCAGAAGAAGCTGGGTAATCCACAAGGCAATGAGACACCCATAAGAATCACTAAGATGTTTTTTTTTTTAAGTTGAAAACGGTCCAAACACCAAAGCCTGCAACATCTTGGTACTGATGCTTAGGAATGCGTCAAAAACTTATGTTAATCTGCTTGGCTAGCGGACTGTGTTATCACTGTTACACAGTTTATATTTCAAGTCAACGTCAAATCCAAGTATCTTCATTGTCATCTTCAGTTATATGATTCATGGGTCATACACAGATCACATTACGATCTTGTCAGACACAGTGATAGAAAATTAAATCTGAAAGATAAATACAGTTTAAACTGAAAAATGGGCATAAGATAAAGAGAAGAATACAATAAAAGTTTTTAATATAGTTAAACAAATGGGCATTGAGTTGCATTTGCAGTTCCTGAATGACAGAAAGGTGCAGTAGTAGGTTTTATTTACAGTATTTAAAATGTGCAATGATAGATTTTTGGCTACAGAAAAGTTCCAAGAGAGCATGTTGATCTCTACGCAGCACGAAGTAGTTATAGGAACGTCTGGGGGTCTGAGAGAACCTTTTGGGGTGTCTAACCTTAGCCAGTGAGCGTCCAGTAACATTAGAATAAGCAACCAATGAATATTTCTGCAGCCGTACCTCAGAGGATGAAGGAGGGCCAGGAGGATGACAGATGACGCGGGTTTGGAGTCCCGCGTGTGGGAGGACTCTTGAATTCACGGCATCTTTTTTAGACCCAAGGATTCAAAAGGTGGTCTCTAAAAGTCATGCTGCAGTGCGGCGTGGCTGCTGTAAATCTCACGGCATTATCCCAAAAGTCAACGGTTCCCCTGGTAGATCTGTTAGCATAATGAAAATTCCTGTAAATATTAAACTACCCCCAAAGCAGTCACCTGGATTGAAAAGGCACGTCATCCTTGGTCTGTGTATGTTCACTCCATCTTCTGAGGTTTTGTTTTTACGATTTTTTTCTTCTTCAATGAAAGCCTTCGCTCATCGCTCAATCTGCCTACCGCATGCCGTCAGAGTAATGGCTCCCTCTTGGCGTTGACAGGAGGATCCCAAGCCTGCTGGAATACTTGAGCTACAACTGCAATTTTATGGGGATCCTGGCGGGACCCACATGTTCCTACAACGACTACATCGCCTTTATCGAAGGCACCGCCTACCAGCTCAAGCAACTAGAGTCCAACGGGAAGGAGAACGGGAAGTACAAGCAGAGGGACCCCTCACCTAAGGTACCATGTTGGGCACACAGATGCTGGATTGTGTTTCACGATAGCCACACTTTTCAAAAGCACCATGGATTTTATATTGTGTGCTAACCTCTAGCCGCAGGCTAACGTTTAGCTGCATGCTAACATTTAGCCACATGTTTAGTTGCACGCTAGCTAGCTTGATGTTGCGCATTCTGCACTAATGTTTAGCCGCTGGCTAGAATGGTTCGTGATTTCCACGTGTGAGCTGGGGATATAAGAGCATGTCGTGTGTGAAATTCAACTGGGCCATGCATTACTAGTTGTAAGAAAATCCACTCGTCTTTGCTTAGCGTGTTGAGCTGTGTCTCTCAGAGCTCGAGCTTTTAGCTTGGCTCCGATCAGTTTCTGTCCTGGAACATTCCAATCCTCGTGAGTCATACCGGCATGTGACACTCGATTGCCGCTTCTCATTGCGTCTCATCGCATGGCATTGCAGCGCCGGATCTTCCCCCGTACCGCTTCCTTCAGGGTCGCCTGGCAGTCCTGACATTTTCCTGAACCAGAACTCCCTCCCTTATCTGACTGGGACTTTTGCCAGTTGCAGCCTTTAGTAGTTTTATGGGCATCTTTAAAAAATAATCACCAGCTTGAGTCGCAGGCCTGTAGGAGGCCTGTTTGGGATGAAGAAACACAGTTCCTCAGTTTGTTTTGATAAACACAGGGGGAGAAAAACTAATCCAAGTGCACAGAGGATTTGTATTAACATTGCTCTTGAATTCTCAGCTCCAAACACGCAAAAAGCCATAAGAAATTGGCTGGTACTGTTTCAAGATTAATTGCAGTAAAATATAACGAGTATGGTTGGAAACCCGGTGCTTTCTGAGTTCCTGGAACCCAGCTATTTTTGGTTTTTTCATTGCTCAGCACACACTAATTAAATTGAATCACTTTCTTATTTTGAACTGAATCACTCGCTTATTTTCCCACGAATGTTTCCATGTTTTGGGGTGATTTCATTTTCCTTGATGGCACAAACACACCCTGCCATTGTGCCGGTACGATTTTCACGTCCTCCACGTAGCGAGAGTGCGTAAGCCGCCCGAAGGCCGCCTGTCCAGCCCCTGAGACGAGCTCGTCTTCCTCCCACAGAAGGATGTGATCTATAAGCTGTGCGTCTGTGCTGCGTCGCTGCTGGTCTACCTGTCCGTCTTCCGGGTGTGTTCCGTGGAGCGCAACATCCAGGACGACTTCATTGCCGGCACGCCCTTCTACCTGCAGGTCGGCTACCTCTACCTGTCCATGTTGGCCACCAGACCGAAGTACTACTTCGTCTGGACTCTCGGTAAGCTATGGGGTTTCCCTCGATTCAGCCATTTTCGTGTAAATTTTTCACACTTCAAAATTGTACGTATTTTTCATGCAGGGGGGGGGTGGCCGGAGCTTTGTTTAAAGCAGCAGGCAACAATGTGGGATTTGTCTAATGTGAAGATATTTAAGTACGATCCAGAGCTACTTTTTCGGTACATACCACCTTCGATTATTGCAGAGCAGCAAGTGTTTGAGGCCCAGCAAATGCTAATCAGCTCGCGTTTTGTCAGAGGGGTTGGACAGCAGGCATCCTCTTATGTGCATTGCTCTATAGTGACACCTACTGGGCAATGAGTGGAATTGAACGAACAGGCTCCTCTAAGCATGTGGGTCAGTGGAGCCAGTAGCCCACAGTGCAGTGGCTGGGGGATTATGGGGGATTGCCTCAAGTCCAGTTCTGCATTTCAAACTGTTCTGTTAATTGTCAGGAAAATGTGGTGCAAATATTTGGCCAGCAACAGGGATGGCAACTGTACCTAACCCTTAGGATAGATTTTGAGAAAACAAAATAGCTTACCAGATTAATTAATAATTCCTTAACTAATTTGTGCAGGAAAAAAATTTGATGGCAAAATCAGCTGCTTTTCAGGTCTTGCAACTAGACCCAAGATAGTTTTCTTGTCATCTTCTGCCCCCATGTGGCTGTAAAGAGAACTGTCCCAAAAGCAGCCTTTAAGCAGTAGTTTAGGTAATTATGCTCACTATCATTCACTAAATGAATTACAGATGCGTGATATCTCGTGATTTTATACTCCTCTCTCTCGAGGAGTAAAAAGGAAGCTAGATTCTGAAAAGCATTAATTTAATTACTTATTATAAAAATGCTGATATCCTAGTTAACGTGAAGGTACACAGATTTGTGTATCGCTTATTATTGGCTGCTCATATCCCTAGAGGTGTCGTCCTCATTAACACAACATGATCTAGTATAGATAGCTTGCTATGCCGTAACTCTGTGGTCCTTGTTTTCGGACAGCTGACTCCATCAACAACGCTGCTGGATTCGGGTTTAATGGCTACGCCAAGGACGGCACACCCAGATGGGACTTGATATCTAATCTGAGGATACTGGACATAGAGGTTAGCAGGTTACATAGACTGTAGCAGGTACAGCATGAGGCCTCGTCACGCGACAGCAGCGCTAACGGACGTGCTCTCCCCGATTTCCAGTTCGCCACCAGCTTCAAGATGTTCCTCGACAACTGGAATATCCAGACGGCACTTTGGCTCAAACGGTAAATAAGTCATGTGTTTGTATTTCAGACACAACTGAGAGTCAATGAAATAGGTAGCTCTAGTTTGGCATTTCATTAATGTTCAGTGAGGTTGTTGGCAATGTTACCATTGCTGACATATGCCAAATAAATCAAATAAATGATTAGTAGCACATGTTTCTGTTTGGTTTGTATCTTTTGTCATGCTGTGGGTGAGGGTCACTTGCTGGGACCCTGGTCACACCCGTGTTATTTCATGCACGTGTGTGAAATGTCAGTGCTGACTCTGTTTCTGTGTGCTAACTACTCATTTGTCATTGACTGCTTTAGCTGCTTGCTGATTTGCTAGTGGCTGTGTAAGCTGGTTGCTGATTTGTTAGCGGTTACGTAAGCTGCTTTCTGATTTGTTAGTGGCTGTGTACGCAAAAATGTTTTTTTGTATGTGGGGCTTGTTGTGAACAGGAATACACTCTCCCCACAGGGTTTGTTATGAGCGCTGTCCCTACAACCCGACGGTGGCCACCTTCCTGCTGTCGGCCATTTGGCACGGCGTGTATCCCGGCTACTACCTCACCTTCCTAACGGGCATTCTGATGACCCTGGCAGCGCGCGCCGTGAGTGGCTCCTTACCTGTCGAAGTTACCACCTTACTGACTGAAATATCACACACTCAAAATGGTGAAAACAGATCATTAAAAAAAAAGAAAAAGTTGAACATCGCCACTTGTAACTGATACTTAAAAAATACAGGTGTGGGATGATTAATTATTAAACAGTGGAGTTTAATACAAAGAATGCAGCGCATCTGCGAACACTGCTTTACAGAAAGTCGAATTATGCAAATTAAGCTTCTTTTAAGGTTCAAAACCGTTTGAGAGCAGGGCCTTCAGATGGCTGCAGCCCTCAGATATTCCTGTTCTTGTGCAGCCTTTCTTTGGGGGCAGGGGATGCAGACCCTTTGTAAGAATGTTTCATTTCTCAGGCCTCACATCTGTTTAAAAAGAGCCTGCCTTTAATTTGGATCAGATCGGCACCTGCGTTATTCAGATCTGTGGTGATCAAGTCCCAGAAGCCATCCGGCTGGGCCAGACATGACATCTGAGTCACAGTAATGCAAACGATCCGGAAAATCACTTAAGATATCCGATATTGGATACTTGGATATTGAAACAATAAAGAAATATGTTTTGAAATTAGACAAGCCCAGCCATGTTATAAGACATGTTAGAAACTTACAGCGGTAGTTTCTTTTCATGTCCAAATTTTCTTATTTAAAAATTAACCTTCCGGGATAGGGTCCGGACCCCCACCACCGTGCATGGGTAAGGAAAATGGATGGATTGATTTAAAAATAAGCTTGCTTATTTATTTATGTCTGTCTGTCTATCTATCATTTCTGTTTTCCTTGTGTATCGGTCAAACCGTATGTTTTCGTGATGGTCCCGAGTGACATGTGGGCACCCACATCATCCTTGTCTCTCCTGTAATGTCCAGACACATGACAAGAGCTGCCTTTTTCCATGTCGTACCTTGACTTGACCCCAGACTGGCTTTCAACCTGAAGCTGAAGGTTCAGACGTAACTGAAGCTGCATTATTTTGGGCGGCAGATTTCAGAGCTAATCAAACATTTTTAGCCAACTTGCATTCCTTGAAATGTGCTGTTTTTGATGTCTTACTGAAGCTGATTTATCTGGGTATAACATGTTTTCACTGTCCCTGAGTGTCACATTAACAGCTGCCAAAATTAGACAATTCCTCGTTCGTCATTGCGAGTGCACTGAAGTAACTCCCCCTCATTTATCTGGGCCCCCTTTCCAGGTGCGGCACAACCTGAGACGGCACTTCCAGGGGTCCGCCTCGCTGAAGCTGGCCTATGACATCATCACGTGGGTAGCGACACAGATCGCAATATGCTACACGGTGGTGCCCTTTGTCCTGCTGGCCGTGGGCCCTTCGCTAAAATTTTACAGGTGAGAAAAGATCCCATGCTGGGTGGAGGTGGGTGGGGGGGGGTTGTTGAAACATGTCATATTGGAGGGGCATATTGAGGGGCGGGTCCACAGGGGCCCTGGCCTCAGCTTAAAGCTGATTGGCCTGGCTTCTGTCACTCACCGATTCAAAACATATCATTGGCTAATGATGAAGATGGCCCCTCTGTATGAATTATGGCTCCTCTTTAATAAATTCTAGAATCCTTCCCTGCATTGGCAAACTTTTTCTTATATAGTCTTGCTCACCAGCCGAATCTTTAATATATGGTGTGGGAATGTGGTGCTTCTCCCATTTGAGTAACTCAGCTACTGATCTATAACGAGGCAGATTTACTGCCCTCAGAAGGGCTGTTTACTGCCTGACATAAAAATTGACTTTACTCAGCCAGTGTCTTGTGCAAAACAAGAGCCATGTTTTTCTGTCGTTCCAAAGAGACTTGGCATGGCATAAGTAAAGCTATGTGAACGCCCCCTAGAGCCAAAGCCCTGTAATTGATTTCTTTAATCAACAGCTACATTTGTACATTGGTCTTTGGGTACCATGTGGTGGGGAGTTGTCAGTGAGGTGTCTTTGCTACCCAAAACCTGACTTTTAAAGTTTCATAACTGTACTGTATTGACTCATTTCATGATAATGTATCAATTTCAAACTTGAGAGGTTTTCTTGAACCAGGCTTAATTAAACTGAACTCCACAACAGAGGCTGGCTAGCTTTAGGCCTTAGTGTCATTCAGAGTTTGAAGGTTTTTAGTCCTAGAGCACCTGCCTTCTATATAAATATGCAAATTTCCTGCAGCTGTGGCAGAGGCAGCTCATTGGTCAGTGGAATGTTTGACCTTGTAGGTCCCTCCCCCCTTTCATTGTGATAGGTCGTGGTACTTCTGCATCCACATCATATGCCTCCTCCTGGTGGCCACCATGCCAGTGAAGCCCAGGCACCTGCGGGCGAAGGACACTTCTGAGGAGCCCGCCCCACCCCAGACAGAGGCCCACAGGAGCCACTCCGCCATGGACAGCAACAGCAACCAGAAGCTGAAGACCACATGAAGCGGGGTTGGGGTAGGGGGGAGGGCACCCAGCAGGGGGCGTGAGGGCTGGGGGGGGGGGAGGCGTCTGTCCGTCCACTGACCGGCGTGCTAGCCTTCGGAACGCCGGGATGCTCAGCATGGGGGCGGTACTCCTCTCGCAAAACAGAGAGATTGGAAAAAAAAAAAGACAGAAGAGAGGACAGTCGAAGAGAGAAGCTATAAAACCAGGATCGACCTTCCGGTACCATCGAGGAAAACTGCCGTAGCGTTCGGCCCGAACCCGGCACAGCACTGGGTCGGAGCGCATGAAGCTCCATGAATTTAACAAGTAATAATAACGCTGAACTTCGGAAGGGTTTAATCCAGACACTGGGGTGCCGGGGAATCGCTAAACACTAAAAGACTTTCTTAAATTTAAGAATTAAAGTTTGCCTTAAACCCTCTATCTAATCAGTGGGTTCTCAGACAGAGAGTTTGGGAACGCCAGCTTTGGGGAGAGGGGGCGGAGGGGGTGAGATGGGGGGGGGGTCCGGGGGGGGGGG
>JAOYFF010000030.1:307399-323724 GCA_025773925.1 Cryptomyrus ogoouensis
CTTGCGCTATTTGGAGGAGGAGTAATCTCTGGTTTGAGGTAACCTCCTGAGGAAATTCAAAGGAGTAATCAGCCGAAGTGTTGTATGTGCCCCCCCCCCCCCCCTTTAATGGCTGCTGCCTTTCCCAGTACAGAGAAGAGAGCCTCACTTGGGCTGTTGCTGGATGAAAATTAGTCCGACGAGCTTCGAAAATTTTCTTTGCATACTGACCCATTGAGCTGGCTGCCCTAGATCCATCTCCCCAACAACATTTTCTGCTTGCTAACTGAAATGTAGATTCTGGGAAGCTGTATACTGTCATGCTTATGTTTGTCCTGTTGAATTATTGTCCTGAGAATGTGCCTGTAGAGTTTTTTTTCTTTTTAATTTCCCTGTCCGTCCACAGAGTGGACAGACGGCGTTGATGTTGGCATCAGAGCAGGGCAGTCTGCAGATTGTACAGGAGCTCATCAGGAGAGGAGCCAACGTCAACCTGGATGATGTAGTATGTGAACCTCCTCACTGACAAATATGACGTTTAGATGCTGATCTATTGCTGTGTACATCTCAGTCGAAGTTCTTGTGATTATTCTGCCCAGTTGTATATCTGGTGTGCCTCGGCAAGTAGGGTGCTGTTCCTGCAATCAGAAGGTTGTTGGTTCAAATCTCACAATTTGGAGAGTGATGTCACCATTGGGCCATAGAGCAAGGCCCTTAACTCAGTTGGATCTGGGCCTGTCTGACTTTGCTTTCTCTTATTTGAATAAAAGCATCTGTTAAATAAATAAAATGAAATGAAATATAATGATACTTTTATTGATCCCTATGGGGAAGTTCTTTTTTCACTACCCCATCTTGCTCTCCATGACACACATGTGGGTAAGAGCAAGCTTGGCAGTAAAGGGCAGCCACCTACAGCGGCCCCCATGGAGCTGGGGGGAGGGGTTAAGGGCCTTGCTCAAGGGCCCACGGATGTGTGCCTATTCTGCTGAGGCCGGGCCTCAAACCAGCGACCGTCTGATCACAGAGGCCAAATGTGTGTATCTAGATGTAACAGTTGATCTGTTAGTTGGTTCGGACAAGTCTTGCGCCATTGGTCATTCATCCCACATCAGCAAGGCACAGTCAGTCACTCCGAAAAGCTTAGAGGAGCCTGTCTGAGGTCATACACCTGATGATGAATAGCACACTTTCTAATGAGTACCTAGAGGCGAGACCGTACCTGTGTTTAAGAAAATTACTGAGTCTGTAAAACAGCAACATGCAGTCATCCTGTCAAAACACCGGCTTGGGTCAAGCAGAGCAGACCCTGGTACATTCTCACTTTGTTTTTGGGCTCCCCCTGTTTTACATGAGCACCTGGTACGACCAGCTGGTACGTGAAATCTTGGACTGTACCTCCAAAGTCCAGCCGGGGGGGATTGTAATCGGAGTAACCGCTATGTGCTCTCGGCTGCATTGACACCCTCTCCCGGACAGGACGGGTGGACGGCGCTGATCTCCGCTGCCAAGGAGGGCCACGTGGAGGTGGTGAGGGAGCTTCTGGACCACAATGCCAACCTGGAGCAGAGAGACATGGTGAGCTGGGGTGGGGTGATGTGTTGGCAGTCGGGCCTGCAATCAGTGGTTTTCCAAGTCTGTCCATCTCGCAGTTTGTAGAATTTCTGGTCATCTGAATGTCCAGTCAAATCCAGGTACACAATCTGGACCTCTTCGTGGGTGGGGGTCTTTTTCTCTGTAGCTGAATAAGAGCTAATTACAGCCTTCATTCTGCTTTATAGCTACATGTCGCTCACACATTTTTAGTCATTAAGACGTCTGAACGTCTTCCATGTTAACCATGGCATCCATGTTAACATGACGTTCTGCGTTTGATAACGTCTTCCGGCTCATCCTGGGCGGAAAGGCTGCCCCGCTCGGATAGAAGCGAAAGCTCCGCATTGTTTAATCTCGTCAACCCTGCTCATGTATGCTAACTAGCTCCCATAAGGTTTAACGTGCTGCTCTGTGCGTCAGCCGCACCGGTGTCAGGCTGTCTGCGGGATTCGCGGGGGGTCATGGCAGGTCAGGAAGCGCACTGCCTGCATGTCACTAACCTGGCTGCTTTTAAAGGCTTTTTCCTGGCCTCTGAAACGGGCCGATCAGGATACCTAGCGGTGCACCGATCTGGAAATTTTGACGATAACGGGTTAGCAGATTGATGTTGCATTACTTCTTAGTCAATGTGCAAAACGAAAGATAGATCTGCAGCCATATTTAATAATGAACTATATAATATAATAACGAGTCCCTGAACACGGACCGTATAAAACCGTCTTGCAGGCCAGAACTTTGAGGCCTCTAAATGGAGGATGACTCCGCAAAATCCCCCGTCCTTCACTAAGGAAGATGGTGCCCCATCTAATACAATCACCTCCATTATTTAGGCAGTTACGTCTTTAGCTTTGGTGCTGCTAACTTTGAATGTTGACGAAAGTCTAAATATCAGGCAGCAATAATGACTAAGACTGACACATCGGACCGAAGCCGATACATTGATTTTTTAGCAAGTATTAGTTTACTGATACGTTAACGATGCATCCTGCATCTATACTCATAGCTCTCAACTGAGCATCGGCTCGAAACTCTGTACTTCTGAATAATGACTGGACAACAGTCACTAACATACAGGTCACACACTTATGGGACGTTCAAAAGAGTCTTCTTTTCAGTGTTTGGTCTTCTAACACGCATCTGTACTATAATACCACTTTATTTCTGGGATTTTGTTTAAATGTATTATCCAGTTTTCAAAATCTTGATCACAAGACTGCAAGGGAATCTTAATCTTTTTTTTGTAATGTCCAGGGGGGTTGGAGCGCCCTCATGTGGGCTGCTTATAAAGGACGCGTAGAGGTTTCTCGCCTGCTACTGGAGAAAGGGGCCAGCCCCAACATCACTGGACAGGTTGGATCGCACCTCCTGCACAAATTCAGTTCGCATGTAGTGGTCTGTGAGTCTGAGGGATGAACTCGGGTGTGACTTGCGTTCTGCATTCAGCAGTACAGCGTCTACCCCATCATTTGGGCAGCTGGACGGGGCCATCACGAAGTCGTCCATCTCCTGCTCCAACACGAAGCCAAAGTAAACTGCTCTGACAAGGTGGGCGTGGCCAGGAGACTGGCCGGGGGGGTAGGGGGTGTTGTGGTTGGCGATAGGGGTAGCGTCAGTGACTGTGTGCCTTAAGCTACTGGGTAAGCATTTCTCATTGGTATTTAGTACATATGATACCGCAGAAGCCATGGTGAACGGGATTTGGCCATGAGCTGGCATCTCACATGGGCGGACTGACAGCTCATTTGCAAATTTCAGCCAGTGAATCCCAGACATGAAGTCTTGGTCTGAGGAAGAACCTTTTAGCTGGCAGCTGCTGAAGAAATGCCACATGATGGCCCCAGTGGCACTTGAAGCAGGAGGGGGGGGGGGAGCCAGCTAGATCATACTCCGGCTGACACTTATGGAAAGGGTGTTTCATGTTCGGCCAGTACTGACCTGCTTCTTGTCCTTCCTGCCTGTCCCAGTATGGCACCACACCGCTTATCTGGGCCGCCAGAAAGGGCCACTTTGACTGCGTCATGCACCTGCTGGAGAATGGAGCTGACGTCGACCAGGAGGGGGCGGTATGTGGCCCACTAAACCTCACCTCCTTTCTGATCGCTCTGATTCAGCCATGCTGTGGATAAGTCTATAGCCTAGGCAGTTCTGGACCCTATTTAGGGTTGTATCAACCATCCTCATAAATAATTTTAGTAAAACCATTTAGCAATTTCTCCGGTATTTGCAGTACCCTCAGTCAACAAGCTTTATCGTGGGGGACACCCCCTCTAGCATTATTCCTTCAACCCCCCCCCGGGTCAAATCCTAGAATCAGACAGGCCAGCATTTAATAATTCGAAGGAGGGCTCAGATCTTGTCCCCTTGGGTAAGGTGGTACTTAACTCAATGCCCAGAGTTGTTCTGTGACGGTGGTCTGGTCCGTGTTGCCCTCAGAACTCCATGACAGCGCTGATCGTGGCGGTTCGGGGTGGCTACACAGACGTGGTGAAGGAGCTTCTGAAGAGGAATCCCAATGTCAACATGAAGGACAAGGATGGCAACACGGCGCTCATGATCAGCTCCAAGGACGGCCACACCGAGATCGTGCGGGACCTGCTGGAGGCCGGCGCTTACGTCAACGTCCCCGACAGGGTGGGCTGTTTGGACCTCGGCATTATCAGGCGCAACCTATAGCTGGAAGAGAAAGAAATCTCTGTAACAAGGGCGAGGTCAATGACCCCAGCTGAAAGCTGATTGGTCCCCACAGTCCCCTCCCCTGTCATTCACCAATTCAAAGCCTATCATTGGCTAATGATAAGATTGGCCACTGTGTATGAATTATGGCTCCTTTTATGTGCCCCCCCCCCCAAAAAAAAAAAACCTATAATCTCCCCTGCCTTACGATAAAGGAAGTCCTCACTTCTGGCTGGTCACCTTGACGACAAGGCCAAGTTCTGAGTGGCCAGAAACTCCACTACCCTCAGAAACCGGTCTCTGCTGGCTGTCCCGCTTCAGCAATATCTCAACTGCCCGCTCCTGTCTCCGCGTCAGCTGACAAAGTCTAAAAATCATCTGCATTTTTGTGGTGGCAATGTACATGTTTGGGTTAGTGTTGGCCGTGAGGCTCCATGACGGTTACTCAGTGCCCACCCCCAACACGCTCTATGTTTCTCTGCACATTCCAGAGCGGCGACACGGTACTTATTGGGGCCGTCAGGGGGGGCCACGTGGAGATCGTCAGGGCCCTTCTGCACAAATACGCCGACATCGACATCCAGGGGCAGGTAGGGGGTGCTGTTCTCCTCGTCATTGTTCATTGGGGACATGCAGGACCCTGCTTCCCTCTTCATTATACGTCTTCAGTTTGTCTTGTGTCCAAAAAAACGTCTTCAGTCTTCAGTTTGTCTTGTGTTTTAAAAGCCAAATAAAAACTTGATTATAGATTATAGATTAGTTAACATTACCGTAAGATGCCTTATCCTTCCAACCTACTTCTGGCCTCTGATTTAGGACAACAAGACGGCTCTATACTGGGCTGTGGAAAAGGGTAACACTACCATGGTACGGGACATTCTGCAGTGCAACCCCGACACGGAGACCTGCACTAAGGTAGGCTCTGGACTCTTGCCCTTTTATAGACCTCTGCTTGACGCCAGCTAGCACCGCGCTAACGTTTCAAACGCTAACGCCTTCAAAATCTGACCCCTTAGCTTTGAACCCCACGTGCTACATGCCTGGGGTGCGGTTGTAGGGCTGACTGTTGGCGGCCATCTTTGGGTCACGTGAGCTGCGTGACCTTTCGGTCTGCTCCGTTCAGGATGCGGAGACCCCACTGATCAAGGCCACGAAGATGAGGAACATCGAGATCGTGGAGCTGCTGCTGGATAAGGGAGCCAAGGTCTCGGCGATGGATAAGGTGGGGGGGCGGGGCCATCTCCTAATTTATTCATGTGAACCGCAGTCGCTGGCCACTCAGCCTTTGCTTGATGCTGCAGAAGGGGGACACGCCCCTTCACATCGCCATCCGGGGGCGGAGCCGCAAGCTGGCCGAGCTGCTCATGAGGAACCCCAAAGATGGCCGACTGCTGTACCGGCCTAACAAGGCTGGCGAGACCCCTTACAACATCGACTGCAGCCACCAGAAGAGCATCCTAACTCAGATCTTCGGAGCCAGTGAGCACCTCCTGTTTGGAAACCCTCTTCGGCAATGATGCTTTGGGTGGGGTGGAGGTGTTTTGTGGAAGACCAGGGCTAGACCGGCGGTACTGAAGATGGCCCAAACAAGCCAGACTCTGCCCGTCATATTTAATGAAATCATGTTGTATTTTCTATCCACCTCATATACCTATGGACTAGGACTAACATAGACTATGTATATAGGTCCTTCACTGTTGAAACATCTCAAAACAAGTTTCAATGAGTCCCTAAACTAAAAGAACAAACCAACACCTGGGACCTTAAGCATTCAGATGACGGCCGTTGATGATTATCTGCCAATCTTTCCTCTGTATATAAGGGGCAGAGTGTAGATTAGGGTGTCTGTCACCAGAATGTTGCTGGTTCAAGTCCCAGGTTTGGCAGAGTGACGTCAGCATTGGGCCCCTGAGCGAGGCCGTTAACCCCTAATTGCTCCAGGGTCTGGCTGATCCTGCTTCCTCAAAAATACATGCTTTAGATAAAAGTGTCTGCTAAATGAATATCAATACTGGATAGATATTTGGGGGCAGTGCGGTTATGTGGAGCCTCCTCTTTAGATCTCAGAAGACCAGCGTGTGTGTTTTGGTTTTGGTGGTGGGGCTGGTGTCCCGCTTACTGAGATGCTGTTCCCACCCCTCCCCCCGCAGAACATCTGTCCCCCACGGAGTCAGACGGAGACATGTTGGGCTACGACCTGTACAGCAGCGCGCTGGCGGACATCCTGAGCGAGCCTACCATGCAGCCGCCCATCTGCGTCGGCCTCTATGCCCAGTGGGGCAGCGGCAAGTCCTTCCTGCTCAAGAAATTAGAAGGTACACCTCCCACTACCCCCCCCCCCCCCCCCCCCCCCCCCCCCCCCGCCCCCCCCCCGCGCGGCGGGGGCAGTCCCCAGGCGGGGAGGTGGATTTGTAGCCCTAAAGGTAGGGCCGGCCCACCCCTTTTCTGGGCCCTAAGTTAATTCAATTCATTAGTAGTCTTTAGTCTTCTTCCTTCCCGTTCTGATAGCCTGATCAGATGGGGGGCCCCCTGGTGGCCACTGGGCTCATAGCAGTCGCTTACTTCACTTATGCCTTGGGCGGACGCTGCCTTAACGGTTCTCAGAAATACTTCCACAGGCATATAGACGGGCGGTAATTAAAGCGTACCTGCCAAGGCCTGCAGGGTTCACGCCCGCTGAGCTCTTAAAACAGCTTCGCCGCTGAAGGCTAAGCCTGCGAGTCTCAGCCAGATCTCTCTGCAGACGAGATGAAGATGTTCGCCGGGCAGCAGGTGGAGCCCCTCTTCCAATTCTCCTGGCTTGTGGTGACCCTGACGCTCCTGCTATGTGGCATTGTGGCCCTGGTGCTCGGCTTCACCGTCGACCCCCGTCTGGCCGTGGCTGTGGCCCTTACCCTGCTCGCCTTGCTCTACATCTTTTTCGGTAGGGGCACCGCTCAGGAGTCGGCTGGCACCGGATCTCCACACATCTATAGCAGCGTTTCCCAGTCCGGTCCTCTGGGATCCACAGATGACCCATGTTTTTGCTCTCTCCCAGCTGACTACCACTGTGAGGGAGCAAAAATGTGGACTGTCTGGCAGGGAGTGGGAGGGAGCAAAAACGTGGACCGTCTCTGGGTCCCCGAGGACCAGGTTGGGAAACACTGACCTACGGTAACCGCAAACTGTGGAGGTCAAAAGTCACGCTCATCAGATCTAAGAAGCGCCACTTGGGGACGTTATGTAATCATAGTGCTAAGTGTAATAAGCAGCTTCTACTGCCCCGTCGTCCTCAAACACAAGCTAACTAAACTTCTCTGTTATGTATAAACCACGAGGTCAATGGGTTTTAGCTCTAAAATGAATTTAAATGTAAATAAGACATCTACCACTAGAGGGAAGTATTTCTATAAAAATAAATAGATGAATTACGTGGTTGTTGAGCTGTTTATGATCATGCAATAGCGCAGCCTCTGCATTTTCATCCACAGAGACATTAGACATTTAAACATTTAATGCTGACTTGTTTATTAACTTATCGAGACTGCTGCAGCAGCTCTCGAACCTGTGACATCATGACCATGTGAAGTCAGAGCCCCATCCTAAATCCTGAAATAGTTGCTGCATGATACAGGTGTGCAGTTTCTTTAGGGCCCCCTTTTTAAATGTGAATAAATTACACTTAAACCCTTTACTTTAAATTAGTTACTGTCTAGTTACGCCTTGTGAGAAGAACATGGCCCAGCGCCAAATGATTGAGCTCGTCCTGGCCCCTCTGTCTCCCCCTAGTGGTGGTTTATATTGGTGGCCGCAGAGGAGGTGACAGCTGGACCTGGGTGTTGAGCACACGCCTGGCCCGGCATGTCGGCTACCTGGAGCTGCTGCTCAAGCTGATGTTCGTCAACCCCCCCGAGTTGCCAGAGCAGACCACCCGTGCCCTGCCCGTCAGGTACCGGCAGGGGGAGGGGGTCGCGACCTGGGCTGAAAGCTTGCAGGTTCACATCATTCTAAGAGGAAATTCCCTCTGGGTCTCTGTCGCGTTGCCGTGAATCAAGAGAATTCACGTCTCTTTAGTTGTGTGGCTTTTTGTATCAGAACTTCCTTCCTTTCAAAGGAGCATTGAAGTTTTCCCATTAAAATTATTAAAACCTAAATCAATTGAGATCAATAAAGATCATCCCTCTGGGAACAGTGACGCTCCTTATAATTCTAACTCTAAACTGTATTAACCTGTGGGGTCTCTGAGTTCCTGGTCCTGCATTGTCACCCCCCTTTGCCTCAAGCTTTTTCTCATTTTACTGTAACAGGTTCTTGTTCACCGACTACAACCGGCTCTCCAGTGTGGGCGGGGAGACTTCCATGGCGGAGATGATCGCCACCCTGTCTGACGCCTGCGAGAGGGAGTTTGGGTTCATGGCCACCAGGCTCTTCCGGGTCTTCAAGACGGACGAGACACAAGGTGTGCCAGAGAATCCTCTGCATTGTACTGCGGCTGGCATGCAGAAATGGGCGTCTGATCTATTTCATCATCAATATGTATAGCATCATAGAAATAGATTCTAATAGATTGGAAATCGTGATGAGATGTCTATTAGGGAGTCAGATTCTCGTTGTGCAAGTTATTTTCTTCATTTTTTTGTTGGTCTCTCAGGGAAGAGGTGGAAGAAGACTTGCTGTGTGCCCTCCTTCGTCATCTTCATCTTCGTCTTGGGCTGCCTGATCACGGGCCTGACCCTGTTGGCCATCTTCAAGGTGGACGAGCAGAACCTGACGGTGAACGCGACGCTGATCGCCATGGCGTGTGCTGTGGGCCTGGGCCTGCTGCTCAACTGCTGCACGTGGTGGCAGGTGCTGGATTCGGTGCTGCACTCACAGCGCAGGCGGCTCCACGGCGCCGCCAACAGGATGCACAAGCTGAAGAGCGAGGGCTTCATGAAGGTGCGCGCACGTGTGTGTGTGTGTGTTTGCGTCCCACTCGTGTGGTCTTTACACATCAAAGCCATCCGTATGAAGCACTGCCAGTCTTTGAGATTATGTGATGTTTGTGTTGTGTTTTTGGCATCTTGGGCAATTTGTTAATTTTTTTAATTTATTTTTTTGAGCTCTCAGAGGTGCTCTGTCGTTTAGGGACCCCGTTGTCTCACTTGCTCCGCCCTCTGCCTTCACAGGTCCTAAAGTGTGAAGTCGAGCTGATGGCTAAGATGGCGAAGACCATCGACTGTTTCACCCAGAACCAGACGCGCCTGGTCGTGATCATCGATGGGCTTGACTCCTGCGAGCAGGACAAGGTCCTCCAGATGCTAGACACGGTAAGGGTGTGACGTGGTGACTCTACCAACAGAGCGGTGCCATTGACCTTAACCAAATCGAGAGTGATCTTCAGCTGCTGCACAAACCACACAGCCAAGTTTCTCATTATATCTTATGACTGCTATCCATCTGAGATTTTTTGAAATTGTAAAATATCAGTTTTTAGGAGCTAAAATCTTTAGTTACCTGGAAAGTCAAAAGAAAAAAAACAGGGGATTTTGACCCCCGCTGTCCTAAAAGAGTGCAGCACCAGGGAAATCCTCTCACGTCGTTTCCCAGAAACCCACATGGGAACTTATTAGTTATTAAAATTCAAGGCCCCTCAGGGTATGACTTTGCAGAATGGACTTTAGGCTGTCACAACCCCCCCTTGCCCCCCCCCCCCCCGGGAATGGATCTCCTGGGGTACAAACTGTACACAGTAGTTTTTGGAGATCTGTAAGCCCTCCAGGGGCTCAAATTCTTTTCCTCGTTGAGAGTAATAGAATTTTCCTCCAGCCAAATGCTATTTGGTGGGGTGGGGGGGATAATCTCCGTGAATTGGCAGACCCTTCTGGGACTAATAAAATCCTCCATCCTGCAAAGTACAGCTAATGAATGACTGTTTTGTGAGGCTTGTTTGCCGCTTCCTGCTCCGATTCTGAGGTCCGTTTCGGGGGTTTCGATAGGACCCTGCAAATTAAATTTTTTCGGAAAACCAAATGTTTTTCCAGGGCCTTGGGGGGGGGGGGGGGTGATATTTGTACGCCGCGGATTAAATGGATGAATCTCAGTGGAAAGATTTTTTTTTTTCTTTCAAAAACTGTGAGCGAGTTTTGTGGCGACAGGCCGCGGGGAATTAGGGGCTCCTTGGCGTGCAAACGGGCACTAACTGGGGCAGGGATTGCCCATGTGACATTTCACAGTGACCCAGCATCTCGTAGCGTCCTGGAAAATCCCGACAGGTTGCAGCACATAATGTGACAGGTCACACAATTCACACAATGTGAATTCCTCCCGTGTGTAACTGCGGATAATGTGCTGATGGTGACCTCTGTATACATTCCTCTTTTTTGTAAGTGTATGATTTATAGTAAGCTGTTGTATGTTAGTTTACATCTATTAAATGTACAGTAAAAGCAGACTGTAGGAACCTACTTTAAAAAGTTAACTTCATGAAAGTAATGCAATTTAAAGGCCCGAACATGAATAACTCTCTTGCTCTCCTGTTTTTCACAGTAGTGCCATTGATTAATTTAGCATCAAATGTCATCAAACTGTGCCAAAGAGTATGAAGGGAGGATGATGGGAAATGGTGTTTTTCCGTCTAGGTGAGGGTGCTGTTCTCCAAAGGCCCCTTCATCGCCATCTTCGCCAGCGACCCGCACATCATCATCAAGGCCATCAACCAGAACCTGAACAGCGTGCTGCGCGACTCCAACATCAACGGGCACGACTACATGCGCAACATCGTGCACCTGCCCGTCTTCCTCAACAGCCGCGGCCTCGGAGGGTGTCGTCGCCTGTGCGCCACGGCGCCCCTTAGTGGCGACGCCACCAGCCCGGACGGTAACCGGGCCGCTTGTCTCGCCGCCCCCTCCTGGGCCCAGTGTGATACACTCACCTGGGAACCATCTAGTTTGGGATATGATATGATCATGTGACCGAAATGAGCTGTTTATGGTCATAATCAGGTCTGTCAGAAAATTATCTGTTTACTTCAGAGCTGCGGCTGGTTTAATACAAAGTAATAGTTATTAATAGTTAGTAATTTTAATACTTAGCTGTGATTTTATACGCCCTGGTTTAAGCCTGAGAATCTCATAAACTGAAACGAGATCCGGGGCGGTTATGTGGCCCAGTTGGCTAAGGCTCCATGCCTTGTGAGAAGGTTGCTGGTTCGAGCCTCGGCAGAGCAGTCACGGATCTGTGGGGCCCTGAGCAAGGCCCTTAACCCCCAGCTCCGGGGGTGCTGCATGCTAGTTGACCCTGTGCCCCCCCCCCCAAGCTTACACTCACATGGAGAGAAAGATGGGGTAGACAAAAAGAGAAGCAATTAATAAAGTATCTCCTCTTCTTAAGACTATTCCCTTGTACAGAGATTATCATTCTTCATTATTGTATATAAAACCAGAGCCTATAGCCATTTATGTGCTGAATAATTGGTATACAGTGTGTTGCTATATGATCAGTGATGGATCTTAAGTGGTGTGATGGTTAGGTTACCTCATCCAAATATTCGTTGTAGAAAGGGTGTGTATCGCAAGTTTGTTTTGGTCGGGGGGGGGGCTCATGATGTATGGGTGCCTCTCTCCTCCTGCAGACGGCCATGAGATGGCGGACAGGAAGGTGTCCCAACACAGCCGACTGGGCAGCAGGGCGGCACCAAGCCGCAGGGTAAGGATCCTGAAGCCCCACCCCTGGAAGTCATGGAGCCCCAGCCAGGGGCCAAAAGAATTTTATGATGTCACAGTAGCTGGACCCCCATCCAGCTGTTTCAGGATCAGTTTGTTGACAGCGGCTGTAGGGGGGGAGAGTTGTTGGCACACATGTGCCCACTTGCCGGGTGAGGTGGGCGCCCGTCTGTGGGTCGCGGGCAGTGGCTCTAATTGATTTAATGTCTGTTTATCCTTCCCGCTGCGACGCCATTGGCTAATGACAGGGTGCAGCGGCAGTGGGTCGCGCTGACAAAACGATGGCGCCAGGGCTGCTTGCGGGAGGCTAAGTGTCTCTGCCCCTCTCTAGCAGGCGCCATTTGTTTGCGGCGTGATTTATTCATCCCGCCGGCTCCCCCTCTTCCCAGCTCCCCTTATTCCGGCAAGTTCTTTGTTTCCTCCTGCCCCTTCTCCTCAGATCTCGATTCCATCCTTCCAACCGGTGGTACAAAAAAAAAACAAGAAAAGCAAGCATATAAACAAGAAAAGACGAGGCCTCAACCGTCTCTCCCGCCTAACTTCAGTGGCGAGATGTTTTTCTGTATTTCCAGGGAACAGGGTACATGGAGAGAGCTACGCAAGGCCCACTTGCAGGCCCCCTGAACTTCGTCTTGCCGCAGGACACCTACCGTCGGAGGCAGATTCAGAGAAGTCTGACCAGGCAGATGTCCTTCGACCTGACCAAGCTGCTGGTGACGGAGGACTGGTTCAGTGACATCAGCCCCCAGACCATCAGGAGGCTCATCAACATCGTATCGGTCACAGGTGCCCCGACGTGACTTTCCCTGACCGATATCCAGCCTTCCATTGCCTTCACCCATAAGTTCATTGATACAGATAGAAATTTGGAAACTGAGGTTAAGTTCACCTGCGTCAAGGTTATAGCGAGCATTCCCGTGAACGTGTCAGATTCCCATGATCGCCATGCCTGTTGTGGCATGCTAATGCTAACCTGTTGAATTTTTATCTGGTCTGTTGTAGCATGCTAATGCTAACCTGTTCAATTTTCTCTGGCCCCGATGTGGCCTCTTTTTTTACAAAAAACCAGGTCGACTGCTGAGGGCCAATCAGATCACCTTCAGCTGGGACCGCCTGGCGTCCTGGATCAACCTGACTGAGGAGTGGCCCTACCGCACCTCCTGGCTCATCCTCTTCCTGGAGGAGACTGAAGGGGTGCCCGACAAAGTGACTCTCAAGACCATCTATGAGAGGTCTGTGGAGTGGGGGGGAGGAGGGCTCAGGGGGGTCCCGTTTTTATTTACAGTGGTTTAGTAACACAGCCCATACTGTGGAAATACATTGGTGCTTGAGCAAGGGTATATACAGGGGCGGGGTCCCAGCTGAAAGCTGATTGGCCATTGGCATGCCCTTTCTCTGTCACTCACTGGTTTCAGTACATGTTATGTTCCCTCTTACGCTCCCCATCTCAAGGTTGTTGGTCCAAGTCTGTTAGCGTTATGCTACATGCTACCCTAGTTAAGTACAGTGGGCCTAAATCCTCAAGTAGTCATGCACTTGTTACACTGTGTCTTATTGTGATCGATGTGTAAACGCTACTGATGATTCATACTTGCTGTCAACTTTGGTAAAGAGTGGTATGACTATGAGTGTCCAGCAGGTGGCAGTAGGGGCTTTTCTATGCACAGACTGAGCACTGGCTCATCGCCTTGGAGAGACCGTATCTGAAGCACGTTCTGTGCGTGTGGACGTTGTGTAACCTCACATTTAAATTGCACATCTGTAACAGGAACAGAGTCGGGCTGATATCATTCCGCAGTGTAGTAGATAGGTGACAAAGACGTTTAAAGGGGCTTACTTTGACACAGCATTCACCGATCCGCTAGGCCGGGCCATGGCGTCCCCTCACTCTTGGGTGCCGGCGGTTCGCCCCTTAAAGATTGCTGCATGTTAGCGGATGTTCCAGTGTCAGATACCCAGAGGTCTGAGATATCAGCAGGGCTGTGTGTCAGGCCACGCAAGGTCCGAGTCCTCGGGTGCAGCAGGGAGGGTGTACGAGGAGATCAGACAACACCTTTTTAATTAATTGAATTAATAAATGTTACCTCGGTAAAATTGTGCGTCGGACCTGGATGACGTATCCGCCCAGAGCACAGTCGCATGTCAACTTGGCGGCACATTTTTTATTTTTTTTTGCCCAATCAGGAAGCCATATCTTTGGAGACATTGCCTAGATAAGACTGTGGGGGCCCTTTGCTGCTCTTTTTTTTTTTTTGTGAAGTTGCCGTGGGGGGTGGGGGGATGGGGGTCTGTGAATCATGCATCTCGCCTGCGCTTTTTATAGAAGACTGAGTCACAGCACCCATCTCGGTCGTGGCTTGACGAGAAACTGGGCAGATAGCCCCCCCCCCCCAAGGTCCTCATTCAGTCCGAGGGGGGGTCAGTGTGTAACCGCTGCGATTGGGGCCACGGAGCACGGGTTCAGGCAGGAAGCATGACTCAGGCCCTCGGAGGTCAGCTGTCACTTTGTGTTTTGGTCACAGGCCGCTGTGCCTGACCAGAGAGAAGTTTCTGGGTGGCTGGGGCCCTGCTCGCTGGTTCTGCGTGTTGTTTTACCAGAAAGCATGCGAGAGGCCATTTAATCCATAATAATAATAACGATCATAACAGTAACATTATTATTATTATTATTATTATTGTTGTTGTTATTAATTTTCCCCTGTGTCTGGTTTTGTGTCCGGTTTAAATTTTGAGTTTGTTTCGTTCATCATGGTGTTCCCCACGCACCCAAACATTCGACCCACCCTCCCATCAGGGTCGCGTCCCCAGTGAGGCTCCTGTGTTCTAATCTTCTGCAGAATGTGCGTAATCTGCTAATAACATTGGCTTCTTCTGATTAACGCCGTGGCCAGGCTGTGCCGGCGAGGAGAAAGTGCCGAGAAGCACCTTTTAAAAACAATGGCGGCAGTGTGTCCCGGAGCCACTAGCCGAAGCGAAAGGGGGGGGGGGGGGGACGGGAAGTCAAGGGATTTGCCTTTCTCACCCTGCTGAGAAAACCGTGATTTAAACCTCCAGCCTGGGGCTAGTATGGGCCGGGTGAAAGCCGTCTCGCGGTGGACTCCCAGAAGGCTGTGCGCGTGCTTAATGCAGACCTTTGTTTATAAATTTGATCATGATATTTATTTTTTACTTAATTTTCAAACAAAACTGGACTAATTGCCAGATAATACTACAAAAAACAAAGATTCAGCCTTTTCTTTCTGTCCTCTTGGGTGATTAATAGGGCCAAACCGAAGGGGAATGTCCTTTTTTATGGGGGGGGGGTTATTGTTATTACTGCATTTTGGTTTCCAACCAAAAATAGATTGTGTGACGTAAGAATGTGTGACAGTGTGAAGAAACCAAACCAGGAGGAGCAAATGAAAACAGTTTAGAAGATGGTTACCCGTAGAAAAAAAGTGTTCCAGCTAAGTCCGGGTACGTTTTGGTCTGCTCCGGTCCTTGGGGGAATTTATTTATGGAACTCAAATCCTGACCTTAGCAGGAAGTGCGGCCCATTGAGCTGGTTCTGGTCTGACATCTGGCGCCACGTCGCTGCCAGGAACCCAGCGGAACCGGTGTGGGCCGAGCCCCCTGTACCTGGACCTGTCCCCATCTTCCCTCACGGCCACCGGCCTCCACGGGGTCGAAAGGTGCTTTCGGGGGGGGGTCCTGTTAGAGCTCCCCCTTTCTTCATATAGGGGAATTGCAACCTTGCGGTTTAGCTCCACGGAATTCCATTCCCCCGCGATGCAGGTGGCTCGCTCTGCCTGTCCGCTCCGAATTTCAGGCTCCTAATTCCCCGACGTGGCCCGCCAGTCCGCCGTCTGCATTGCCGTGAACAATTACCGCCGACGTTCCCTTTTTAATTCGCGGGCCCAGCGTACAAAGGCCTCTGTCAGAGCCTTCAAGTCCTGCATTCATTTTTGAACAATTGCTTCTCAGTGATCCACGCGAACGTGGGCTTTTACCCGCCACTCTCCCAACTGTTAAAAGTTTTAACTGATGACATTTGAAATGAACACATGGAAAGCGATTTCAGATAATTAGAAAGCCTCTTCTCACAAGTACTGAAACATTAAGATGACATACTGTTCATTCAGGATTACTTTAATTGGGCCAATTATTGTAATTTGCTTGCAATTACGTGTTGAGATAAAAGCATTTTGTAAAGCACATTTGTGCGATTTCTTTTATGTTGAATCCTAATAACCAGCTAAATACTACTTATGAAGAAAGAGCCATTTTTATATTATTTTTTAGTACTTTTTGAACTTTTTTTTTTTGTAGCTGTGAGTGACTGACACATTGTCGCTTTTTCTGCCCCTCCTCCCCCGCCACCCTCCCCCCCCCCCCCCCCCCCCCCCCACCACCCGC
>JAOYFF010000030.1:336010-349769 GCA_025773925.1 Cryptomyrus ogoouensis
CCCCCCCCCCCAAGCCGGCTGTGAGGGTGGAGCTGGGAGCCTGCAGTAACATGGAGGGGGGGTATTTCTGTCTTCATTTCTCACTCACCACAGCCTTATCAAATACACAGAGCAGTATTGACATTTCAGTTTGGCCTGCATGTGTTGAGAACCCAAACGACGGATCCAAATTTCGTGAGGCTGCGTGTCAATGGGCGCTAATGACGTGTCATGCACATTGACCCCCCACCCCCACCCCACCTCACCCAGGCAATAGTGCATAGGACCTCCAGCATGTCCAGTCTCAACTCCCAGGAGTCGTCGAGCGACATCTGCAAGCTGACAGACAAGCAGCAGGAGGAGTATCGCGACGCCTACAGGGAATACATTGCGCAGATGGGCCAGCTGGAGGGGTGGGAGCCCACGCCTCCGGACTCCCAGGACAGGGTAGGCGAGGCGGATCGGGAGGCCCCTGAACCCGCCGACGTCAGCGGCCCATCCCTCGAACCCATCGCCGAGGAGGAGGAGAAACCACAGTCCCACACGACCGGGCCGTTCCCGGAGCTCAACAGCGAGGAGGAGGAGTCTGGGACAGAGTACACGGACCGCACTCCGCTCCTCAGGGAGGAGAAGAGGGTGCGTGTCAAAGTGCCGGCAGCTGCCCGTCCGTCCTCCGCCGACCTCGACAAGAAGGAGTCCTCCGACTCGGGGCTGAGGTCCAGCGACAGCTCGCCGGAGCACTCACCTCGGGATGAGAAAACGGGCTCCCCCACGCTCATCGAACTGGAGCGGGAGAGCCACCTAGGGAGGAGTCCCACAAAGCGGAGCCTGCAGGAAGAGGCCACCCGCATGTCACTATGCTGGGACACGCCCTCCGAGAGGAGCTGGTTCGCCAGGCGTGATTCCGCGATGAGCCGGGCCTTCAGCGACACCACGCTCAACAACAACAACAGCGGAGTCCCCTTCCGCCGCCTCGTCGCCAGCCCCGGCTCTGGGGTCGTCCCATCGACGCGCAAGAAGAAGAGGCTGTACTTGGGCCTCGGAGCCACCGCTGTGTCTGCTGACAGCGTGGCCTTTGGGGACGAGCAGGAGAGCATCCTGTGACAAGCCAGTCCCCAAACAGTGCCCTTCATAACCGCGTCCTAGTAGGTCGATTTTTTTCAGTGTGTGGACAACAAAAGATGAAATGTAAGATTAATAGGTTCCAGTCCCCAAAAATCAGACACACCAATTTCATCTGTAATGTACAAAATTGAGGTAACAAAAAGAATTGCAGCGAGGGAGACAGTCTTAGAGGCTGGAAAAAATATGCTTGATCGGGATTAGAGTAGGTCCCATGTTAAGTCTTAAGTTTTGTATTGAAGCCTTTGGGATTATATAAAAAATGGAGGTCCAGTATGAATGTAACCACAGTAGAGGCACATAAAGTTGCCTGTGTGTTTAGCATGTTGTGCACCATCTCACCAGCTCCGAAGGCTGCAGGACAGGCTGGTCGAAGGCTAGCAGGTGACATTACTACCGCGAGCATCAGAAAGACCAGCCTAAAGCGCCCCTCACAGCAGGCGCCATCCAAACGCTGGGGGGCTACAGCGCGGCAAGAATCCCTACTATTTCGGTCTTTACCGGTGTTCTGACAAAATGTACTACTTTATCAAAACATCCTACCGTAGTGCTAATCGATAGCCCTAACTCTTACCCTAACCCTAACCATAACCCCTAAAACCTAACACTAATCTTTCTGCACATGCGCAGAAAGGCTCGATAGCACGTCTCGATAGGTAGGATGTTTTGTCAGAACACCGGCCCTGCTGTTTATTACTTTATATCGGTTTAGAAACTGGGATGTGCTCGACGGATCACGGACACTGGCGAGCGAAATAAAACCATTAATCTGTTTCTCGTTGTGTCGCCACAAATGTCGTGATGCCTTTAAATAAACATTGCGTGTGTTTGCTTAAATAAAATGAAAAAAAAAACGCTCCTATGCACTTGGAAAGGACGCAGAGCGTCATCTGCGTGAAATCTTTCTGTAAATCCGTAAATTCGAACTGGCGTAAATCACTGGGGCTTTTGTTGTTTAGAAGAAAACCCACAAAAAATCTTCATAAAGCAAATCTCAAGAACCATATGCCCTCCATAATTAATAAAACCTGCTTGTAGAAAAACTATCTCCTCATTCAAGCAAGTGAATTGGCTTGTGTTTCCACTTTGCAGTTTATCCTGTTTAATTGAATTAAAAAAAAACACTGCAGTGGTTATTTCCTGCTCCTGAATAAGAGTTTCAGCAATGTCACAGCCGCTGATGTCCGGCGTGCAACTGGCTACAGAGTTAAACCAAGTTAATGCCCTTATATGGGATAAAATTGATAACGGGTAGCCTCACACCTCCGGGTTGCGAATTCGAGTCCTGCCTTCTCCCTGCGTCACGTGACTTTCCTTTGAGTGCCCCGTAACCCTGACTAAGATAAGCATTTGGAAGGTGGTGGACAAATGATAACGAATGATAGCCCTTTCCGACACGTAAATATAGTGAATTCTAAAGTGTACATGTGCATGGTCTTGAAATGAATTGAAATGAAATGAACCACATGCATCGTCTTACCTGATATGAACCTGTGATCTTTTGGTCTTACCGCCCCGCAAATGTAGCCTATTACTTTAAATGAAGCTCAAATTACCTGAGTGAAGTGGTCTTATTTTGGACATACTACGAGAGAAACTCCGTGCATTGGGAACGCCGTCTATATGGTCGTCAGGAGTCGATCCACATTACAGCACATGGCCTGGATGATTTGTTACCTAAATATGTTGATGTACGAAAATTGTTTCATTACCGTATATTGTAAGATACGGGCAAATGTGTCCCAGTATATATAACCATGTATATATATCTTGGGATAATAATGTCATATATAATCTGTGTGGATGTAGGTGTGATTTAGATTTGCGCAGCCCTTTGAAAAAGAAACAGATTTGATTCCCCCCCACAATAAACCACCTTTCATCTCTAGCTGCACTATAAAAATTATTTCGAACTACAGATACAGATATTTGCGTTAATATTTCTCTATTTGCTTATATATTATAAGCAGGGGACATCACATGGCAAATTCTGGCAGACATTGTGACCAAAACGCATTTTTACCACGTATATAGTACTTGCCCTACATAGATTTTTTAAACCACGTACGCGGACGATTCTTAAGACGGACAGGGTGGACAATCCCTGGTTATAACAGTGGCATTTTCCCCCATAAATAACGGTATACGGAGGGTCAAACAACCAGTAGGTGGCGTGCTCCCCATACAGAAAAAGAAAAAAATACAACGGCTCTGTCAAAGTGCAGTAATCCGCTACGATTAAACACGCCGATACTTAATGTTGTCAACCCAAGAGTCAGAGCCGGATTCCTTTCTTATGCGATGCTTTGTTAAAACGGGGTTAGATACACCGCAAAATATACGCACCCTGTAAGCGTTATGTAAATACATGTACATTCTGAAATTAACAGTATGGACAAGATGAAGCGTGAAAAATAGTCATATACGCCAGAATGGTTTTGTACTTAGCATCTGGATGGCTGGAGAAAAAAACAATTGCTTTGTTTTTTGAAAAAATAAATGAGGTTTATCATCAATTTTTATCTTAATTTTGTCTAAGTGGTACATTAGTTATAATATGACGGTGCGAGTTTTAATGAATTAATGTTATTGGTTTCAGCAATTACTTCGAAATCAGTGTCTAATTAAGGGGAAGTTTGAAATAAGGGGTGAGGGTCGAAGCTCATCATGAGGGCTGCAGTTCCATTTAGTGCCGATGGGAGGAGCAGTCTGCTCGTTCATATTCGATGCTTGGGGCCCTCTTATTAAACTGTGGCATGCTTGTTCTTTGTACTGCATATTCAATTACATAAAATTACTGGTAGCCAGTCGCCGGGATCCGAAATCGAGAGAAAAGCCATCAGCCTAAAGCCGACGACTCTGGTGCGCTCCATTTTCTGATCTGAAATTAAGTTTCCAGGGGAAATATGTATGTTCGATTAGTCGAAGGAGATGCCTTTTTTGCAATTCCTAATCGAACCATCATTGACTTTTGATTAGTACCAGGTGGGTATAGCAAAGCAGAATCATCCCTTGGCTGTGCACTGGGCTTTTGGTGTCAAGGGCAGAGAAGGACGGCTCATCAGACCCACCGGCGCCAGGGGAACACCTGTTTAACATAGGTTGAAGTTTCTATACACAGGTGAGGCAGCGGTTTCGCCTATTATGGTTTTAATTCTCCATTGTTGGGAGAATTGCGGAAACGCATTATCGCTACGGGTGAAACACGGCGATCGCCCGTAGTGCTTTTTTTTTGCACTAAACGTCCGCGTCTCGCTCCGCAAAGCCGATTGCGACAAAGCTTTTGTTTCGTTTTCGGCTGCTGTGAACGCGCTTTATATAAGAAGCGACGCAACCGCTGCAGAAACGGTAATAAAACGCTGCTAACCGGCGACTAAAATCATCTCCGATATTAATGAATGCCAACGTGGAAAAAGGTAGCCGTTTTGCATGCTGGCCAGCAAACGCTCATCCGATGTAATGACATTTTATGATCACTGAGAATAAGCGTCATCGTTGATATTGAACCATCGGCCTTGCAAATTATTAGATTGCCGAGAAAAAACGGCCCCTGTATAAATTTAGCATGTAATCATGGACATCATACAATCGTGAATAAAAAAAAATACTTTGCTCGAGAATCCAGGCATCGTGAATTTTAATGTTTCAACCATCAAACTGAACAAATGTTACGAGAATGGAGACGTTCAAATAAAGCATTTGATTTATTTTTTTGTATAAAAAGGTACAATTTACAATATTACTTTTATAAAAAGTTTCAGCATAATTAAGTACAGCATTACATGTTATGCAGAAATTTGCAATCTCTGCAACTATACAAGTTAAAACTCCGATTGTAGAGTTTACAAGGTTTCGCTCGCTCGTTTCATTTTTTTAAACCACGTCCAGTCCTTTATGTGCCAAAAAATAACAATTCTGACAAGACAGACTAAACTTTATACAATAACTAACCAAGTCTTCTATGCGCGCTCCACCTTCGCAAAAAAGCAAAGATTTCTCATGGGGAAAGGGACGTCTTGACAATAGTCTTCTTTATTTTTTTTTTCTCTTCTTCCTTTTTTGCTCCCACGGTGGGGAATATACCGATCCTTCCATCTGAAGAAAAGGACAAACCATGTCTAGAAGATAAATAACTGTAACTGTCCAAACTCTTAACATATAGATTGTCCTTTTAAAGTCTCTTGGTTCAATTAAAGGAGAAATCCAAACTGAGAACAAAAATAAGAGGAGAGGAAAAGTCAGCTCCCAGGTCCTGCGTTTTTTGTGTCTTAACCAAACACCTGCAAAAGATTGAGAAAGAGAGGCGTGTTTTGAAAATGCAAACAGGGCAGAGATCCGGACAGACTGCATGGCGCCAGGGAGGAAGCCGCAGTTTTAACATTTAACCAAACACTCAAATACTGGGCAAACCCTGAACTCCAGATGTACACACTCGCCCAGCCGAAGAGCACATCCTGGCAACTTCTCGCTTACAATCTGCTATCCGATCGACTTAATTGTAGTTCGGTTGGCGCCTGCTTTCTTCTTGCATCAATTATTTGCAGACGTCAAAGCAAGCGGTCCACGCAAGTACAAATCCCAACAGTACAAAATGTATTTTACTCCCCCACCACACTGTGCTGAGCGACAACGTATGCTTCTTTTTAAATGAAGAATAGGAAACGCCAGCTGAACTCTACCAATAAATAAATAAGAGCTTTGTTCCAGCGATACCGCCAATATCCATTACTTAGGTTTACATGAATACAGAACTGCAGTTCCTCTTCGAGCCTATCCGTAAGCCACCGATCACTCGCAGTACATGACTAGATGTCGTTTTCATATAAAAAGGGAAATACTTACCAGTTTAACGATAGAGCGTCTTGCTGTCATCTGTGGTGATTTCTTTTGGAAATTCAGCAGACTGCGAACAAATAAATGGATTTGTAAATTTTTTTGCATCTGCATATGCTTGGTATAATAGTGTGCATAGATACAGACATTTATAATCTTCGTGATATCCAGAGGAGTAAGAACGACGATGTTATTTGCACTTGAGCTAAGAACCTAGATGCGTTTACGGCATTTCCTTACTATATAATTATCTTTCTCCCCCGGTAATACTACATTTTAACAGGGCGATCCCACGCGATTCTCTGTTGGATAAAGCGAGTAACCACAGAAATTCCGACACAATCCAGCCACATTACCTGTAATGAAAGGATGCTGATGTCTGTGTTGAGGGTTGTCAAGGGAGTCCTGGATGTCGCCTGGCCCGGCCGCTGGTGGTGGAGGCTAGTTATAGCGGAATTCGAGTCAAGCGCGATCTGCAGGTCCAGGATGTAATCGATGACATGCTGCAGGATTTCCATCTTGCTAACGCTCTTGTTCTGGGGGATGCTGGGCACCAGCTCCTTCAGCTTGGAGTAGCAATCGTTCATGTTGTAGAGCAGACTTAACGGATCATCCACGGGGGTCTTGCTCCGGGAGATTCCGAGGCTGTGTTCTGACAAGTTGGCGCCGTTTTTCCTGAAAGATCTCACTGGGCTTATTGCTTTCATTTTTGACACTTCGGGTGACTTCGTTGGCGTTTCGAGTTGCACTCACGGTTGTGCGCTGGTCCTATTCGTACTGTCGGCTGGCAAGTAAACGGACTGATTTTGCAAGCTGTCATTGCCGTTTATATACCCACTGAGCTGGGCATGTCACGCAGATGTTCTCGTGAATTTAATTGGTTGCATGCAGTACGTCAATCAGCGGCAAAGAGGCAGTTCATTGGCTGTTCCCTTCCTACGAATAAATCCCACCCACGTCTTCCGCGTTCTTAACCAGTGAAAGTTCACGCCGGAGCTGGCGCTTTGAGAAAGCAGGGGCTGCGGTCGGTAATTTGGAAAATTAAACATTATCCTGTACATGTTTTCGATAGAACAAATTAATTTATTGTTAGAGACTGTCGTTCTTAATAAGATCACAACATCCATGAATGATGAAAAAATATATTTCTAAAAGCAGAAGATTATCTCAACACACTTAGGCCTATAATTTTAAAATATTCACTTTTACATTTGCACATACATTTAAGTCCTGATCACTTTTAATATATCGTGTCCAACGCATTAAGTGAATAGCGATGCAGTCGATTACAGGAAGCCGTCGTATCTATTATTATTAATAATACTAGAAAACCTTGTTAAATCTGTCTGGATGCCCAATAAATAATTCGAAATGTTATAAAAGGACATTTCTAACTACAGCAGACAACAGATAAGTAAACGGCATAGGCCTTTAATCGCAGCAACTTCGTCACATACTACGCGGGCACTTTGCACATTCCTTCACTCAAAGGGGAGCGCAATTGCATAGCCCATTCTTTCAGGCGTCCTAACATTCTTACACCAACTTCACAAATATATGTACATTTTTATTTGCAAGGCCATTCGGCATGACAGTAGCATTATAGACATTTAGTGTGATAAATAAATGTACTGGGTTTTCTATAATACAAATTGGTTCTATCAATATTTAGCGGTAAGACTAAAGGTACAGAAATACGTCTGGAAGTATCATGGAAGTGTCAATACGTAGGCTACAAATTTATATTTACGTTTTATTTAGCACTTTTATTACAAAACTTCCACTTAAATTTGCACTTTATTGTAACGAGTGCAAGGTAACCCCCTACTAATTTGATGTCCCGGGGTCGTTCTTTGGTTATTAAGCCAATAATCCAGTAAATTCAAGCTTCATCTAGGCTGGGAAGACCGTGAATATAAGTAAATATAAATATATTTAGAGAAACATTTGATTAATTCGTGCGTGCGTCAACACTGCTGCGTATCTAATGGATGATGGTGATAGTGCAATAACTGCAGGTAAATTACAGAACTTCAGACTCATAAAGTGGATAATCGTGCAACATATAAGGTAAAGGATAATTTATTAGTTAAAACGTGTAGCTTTTTATATCAATTACACGCTGCATTCCACAACTGGTGCAGCGGATTAGTGTTTCTCGAAGTGCGACGTGATGCGACAGAAGCCGATAGTCCCGGGGCTGTAGTGGCTTTTAAGCGCTTTTCCTCCGCGTTTCTTTACCTTACGACTGGAATCATTTCCGTAAAACAGCGCATTCTCCTCTAACTGACAAACATCCTATACTAACCATAAGGTGCAATGGAATATTACAAACTGGCAGGCATGGAAAAAAAGACATCAGAATCCAAAGTCGAAAATGTTTGCCCAAATGCATTTATATTTTTACATGAACTCACATTAAATCCTGATATGTGGTGCAATAAAATCAGAAATTATATGTCCACAATTTGTTTCTTGGCTGTAGCATAGACTTCATGCGACAAAGTCGTCCCATCTGAGCTGCAGTCAAGATTAGTCAGATTTATATTTTTAAAAATTGCCGTGTGGACTCTGCGCTTCATACACACACGCCATTTTATTATCCAACACAATGTGCTCGTTTTTAATTTCGACTTCTCCTTTTCTACCATTATAAATCCCTAATTTCCAAAATCGTCACTTGAGCGGTCTGGATTCTTTAAACTGTAGTGCTTTTCTTTACAAATATCTGAGTCACTTTCTCCCCCCGACGTATAATGCAACCGAAACTACGAGGCAGCATTGCAAGCGCCAGAAGTACTCTGTTTCCTTAACGACCCATGTGCATTTATAACGGGACACATTGAGATGTGGGATTCTCCGAGTGTCGTCCACATCTGGTGCAATCAGATTTTTCCATCTTCCTGCCTTTTCCTTTTTCTCTTTGCGCTCACAGCTGTGTACATTTCGCATGACACCCTGACTGATCCCTGACAGGTGATGAATTGGCACCGAGCAGGCAGCAGAGCCGAGCAGCGCCGCGAGCTCACGCTCTCCCAGACTCTCCGGCGCCGGCCTTGTGACGTCACCCATTCACAGCGGCCCTTCAGCCAGTCCTCGCGGCGCCGCTCAGTCGGCTGCCATGGCGACCGGGGCTGTCAGTCAGCACGAGCTCTCAGCTGATCAATGGGAGTGAGCACTGAGAGATCCGAGTTAAATTCGTCACCTGGGTCTTTTGCTGCTCCGGGGCCCGCACACCTGCACTAATTTGCATTTCTTAAAGTTATTTATTTGGAAAAGGGTCATTTTTTCCCTTGCACAGTTGCGGTAAGAAAGGATGCGAGGCTCTGTCTAATCAAATTCAGCTGCTTGTGTAAAACTTTAATTTTCTGGAGACAAAAGTTTAGAATTATTTCAATATTTATCCAACCATGTCATCCAAAATTTTCTGAGGTAAGCGTTGCACGCCTACGATCCGGCTGTAATTACAAACGATGCATATATGAAAATATTACAGATGTTAAACTATAAGACCACGAAATCTTGTAACACTACACATATCTAAAACGCTTCGTTTGAACATTGACGGATTTTCGTTAATGCTTCTTTGAGAGGCAGGGGGATGTGGGGCAAGATGCAGGTCCTGAAATTCAATACCCCACAATTATCACCGTCTTTCAACTTGCGATCGCACTTAAATAGTTTGACTCTCTCTCCAAGTAGCTGATCTGGAACGACATTCTGCATCCACAAAGGATTTCGCTGTGTGTTTTTTTCGGTCACAAACTATTAGCCAAAGTTGAAGAGATAAGGCCTAGAAAACAAAATAGGACTGTCAGTCAGTTGATATTCTCTCTGCAGGCCGGCGTCAGGATGTCTGCGCCGCCTACTTTAACTGTTGATCCAGCTCGCTGCAGCTGCGATCCTCAAACAATCATTCCCGCGGAACAATAATGGTGAGGGCTGACTCTTCCCTTCAAAGTACTGGCTTAAAAAAACACTGATCTAAAACTGAGCCCTGAAACCCTTTTCACAATCCGGTCACTGTTTGTCCGTTGCCATCTGTGGGAAATTATCCCTATCGGGGTCGAAAATTCAGCCAAAGTTGTTCCTGCGATCGCAAGCAGCGGACCGTTTACTTGCTCTGTCACCCTCTGAAAAGCCTCTGCGTTCACAGAGCAGCAAACCGCGTACAGCTTACCGTGTGTGAGAGTGATTCTCATGCTCGGAAACGAAACCGTATTTAAATGATCGAAATCTAGGCACGATTTTCTATTAAATTCCCAGCTGTAACTAACCGCACGAGTGTTTCCCCATTTTTGCCTGGCTTTTAGAAGCAATGTATTAAGTTAAAAATGCATTTTAATCGATCCAAATTTGTCCAATAAATTTTCCATGCCGAAACGGAACCCGGGCGTTTCAGAGCTTTAGCTGAATGCATTTTCAGTCGCCCCTTGCTTACTGTGTTAAGTATCCAGTCCAGGCTGCAGCGGTTCGAGGCGAAACGTACATAGCGCTCCCCCATTTTGCACCCCGGAGCAGCACGAGAGGTTAGCACGCGCCTGTCGCGTGCGGCAGTGTACACAAAAGTGTGGCGCGCGACTCTTGTAGCAACATCGGCCCTGGGGGCGTGGCGTTCGTATTTAGCTATTGTCCAACCTGCCAGAAGTACATATCTCATTGAGTCATTTAGTAAAAATCACGCCTCTTATATAGATATGAGAACTTGCAAAGCCTCGGCTCCGAAAGGGTGAAGGGAACACCTTTTTATATTACTGTATGAATTTTTACTCTGATTGTTTATTATAGCTTTTATAATTAGTATTTATGGCCATATCAGCAGAGTAAAAATGAAAAACGCATAGTTAAGTGTGAAGAAATTGCTCTCAATAGATATAAACAAAACGGTAGTGCGGCCTTTATTTAAAACGCATTTGCGAACCTCATAATAGCAGATTTATTAGTGCTTGTTAGGTTGTTAATTATTACAAACGAAGGAACTTGTGCTTATTATTTTCCCCTTGCTTTGATTATACACCAGCTACAGTTTATGAAGATGTACATGTGATCTTGTTCTCCATTCGAAAGCGGACACAGAGAGCGATGGCAGCAAGTGTTTATGATGTTTGTGTCAGTATCACTGTAATATTAGGGAAAAATTGCTATATTTACAGAAAATGCACCAGGAGGAACTACAGCAATAATGCACATTCATTATTTCATCATCAATCATTCTTTTTGATATTTTTAGGAACACCTTTAGGCTTCACCCTCAAGCTGACTTACAGTCTCAGTTATCCGCATATTGCTTAATTGATGGACGCCCCCCATCTTTTAATAAAGGTTTTTTTTAAACCGCTGCTTCCAGCCTATCTTGTGCTAATAGCTGTGACCAGTGGTTACAGTAGAAAATCTGCCCGCGGCTAGCCCCCCCCCCCCCCCCCTGCCATCCCACCCACCCGGTTTGGGGCGGATCGTTGAAAACGAGGGGGGGTGGGGAATCGTCGGCGGATCGCACAGACGGTCCGGCAGGACCTCGCACCGGCGGCGGCGGCCAGATTGGACGCGGAACAAAGGGCGGTGACTCCCGGAGAGGAGACGGCCAAGCGGCCCACGCAAAGAGCGCCTCTCTTTCTGCGAGCGCTGCTGGCAGCCCCGCCGAGCCTCGGGAACAGCACACAGCTGTTGCTTTTGAGGGGGTGGGAGGACTCGTGCCATTCCCGCTCCTTCACTCCCCCCAGTTCCTTTGGTCTAACAGCCGGCTCTTAGGGTGGGAGGTTAACCAGAAGCTGAGGAACTTTCCGTCCTCTGGCGATAAGAGCCAGAGGATGGAGTTTCGAGGCAGTTTAAAAATCCGAAAAAAAATGACGACATTAAAAGAAATATATATATTTTTTCAGGCAGCTAGTCCCAGGGTTGACGGCAGGGCTTGCCGTTGGTGTGGTCTGGGCACCTTTTTCTGTCCTCAGGAGGCCCGCACGGAGTTTGCAGCAGTCGCTGTACCAGGGAGGGTAACAGCTAGAGGAAACGTTGACATCATGCGAGAAACCTAAAAACTGCACGAAATGTACTTGTCGTCCTTAACCTCTGAAATTGGCTGAATTGCACCACAACTGCTTAACGAGACTCTTGCAACATCTGAAACGTTCACCTGAAAGTTTAATTTATTTTATTGCTTACTAAGGTGTGGCTCGCTTGTGCTGTGGGTAGCACTGTCCTGTCGTACCTTCAGACAGCTTGGGTGTTTGACTCCTCTCCCACTCTGCATGCAGTGTTTATGTTCTCTCTGTCCTACCGGTGATGCATGTCTCTGGGTTTGGGTCCTGTGTCTGTAATCAGAAGGTTGTTGGTTCAAATCCCAGTGTGGTAGGGTGATTTTACCATTGGGCCCCAGTTGCTCCCAGGATAGTAGGTGCCATATGGGGGGGGTGGATGTTAGGATGATTCCAGGGGCCCCTGAGTGATGGGGGCTTTACAAAATGTGGAACATAAGTCAAGTCAAGTCAAGTAGGCTTTATTGTCACTTCAACCATATACAGGTAGTACACAGTGAAACGAAACAACGTTCCTCCAGGACCAAGGTGCTACGTGCAACATAAATTTACAACATAAGTTAACAGAAAAAAAAATGGGATGGGGGCCCAAAATCTCCAGCGGTGGCCCTGCTTTCTCAGCTCTATGTCACTCTTTGTCTGCTATATAAATTAATGTAAATATTCGGGTTTCCTCTGAGTCATTGTGGGAGGTGGTGTCCCTAAATGACCAGTACTGTGTGATTGCAGGTGAGAGTGTGTGCCTCGTGAGTAACTGGAGTTTCGTCCAGGGTGCACCCCTACCCCATTCCCTATGCTGTCAGGGATGGTGTCCAGGCCCCCCCCCCCCCACGGCTCAGTGCTACATAAGCGGTCGGAAGATGGATGAATGGGTACATGTGGGCTTACTCCCCTTTCGGATTGGGAATGCCATCTTTGGCTTCGATCGCCCTCCCGCCTGTCAGAGGGGATGGATAAGGAAAGAGCTCCTGCCTTCGCTGTGTGGGAACTTGACGGATAACTTTGTTTCACGTCTGTTTGCCTCCCGTGCTCCGCTCTGTTATTGCCAGTGTGGTAATTTATGCTTCTCTGCGTTTGAACCCGGCCGGCGAGGCCCTGATGCAGAACATCCTCAGGGTGTCATAACAGTGCTGATCCTGAGTCTGGTAAGTGGCTCCGTTTGTAAGGGGGACTGTGTGTCTGCTGCTGTGTCTCGCCAGCCTCTATAAATCCTTTTTTTGTTTTTTTTCCACATGGGTTGAAACGTCACCCCCGGCGTCAGAGTAGCTGAGGACGCTGTCCAGGCTTAAGTGGATGCTGTCAGCGAGGTGGGCCCCGTCGCCATGGCGAAGCAGGGCTCGTCTCCCTGCGCTGTTGCTCAGCTTCCGTCGTAGTCGTGGTCACCATCCTCCGATGTGTCATAAGCCATTTCAGATGCATCGCGTACACCGAACGGCCCATGTGACGCCGGGGAAACTGACTGAAACTAAGCTTTTTGTGGGTTTTGCGCCTCCGTCAAAATGAAATCATATTCTATAAACTTAATAGCATGTGGAGATGGTGTAATATGACTCAGTTTTAAATATTATATGTAACTTATTGATTCTGCCTTTTTGATTATGGTCCATGAATATGGAACGGGGACACTGGTGTATGTGCAGGGGGTGTTTTTGTTTTTTAATGGGGGGCATGAGAGGTCTCAATTAATACAGAGGGACAACCTGTTTTGAATTGTTTAATGACAGGGGAGGTGGGGGGTGCCCTGGGGGCCACTCAGCTTTCACCCTGCCCCCCCGCTCTGAAGACCGGCGTGG
>JAOYFF010000031.1:16121-42204 GCA_025773925.1 Cryptomyrus ogoouensis
CACGCTACACTCCTCACACGTGTCCTACAGTACCCCCACTCACGCTACACTCCTCACACGTGTCCTACAGTACCCCCACTCACGCTACACTCCTCACACGTGTCCTACAGTACCCCCACTCACGCTACACTCCTCACATGTGTCCTACAGTACCCCCACTCACGCTACACTCCTCACACGTGTCCTACAGTACCCCCACGCACGCTACACTCCTCATATGTGTCCTACAGTACCCCCACGCACTCTACACTCCTCACACGTGTCCTACTCAGTTCACCTAAAAACCACAGCTGATAGCATGAAGTATAAATGATATGACTTCAAATTTGCTTGTTGTATAGAAAAAAAGAAATAAATACTTTATAACAAACATATTTAACATAAACATTAGAAATTGCCTACTGAATTCCATACATTTTAGGGAAATAAGACCTTTCTGCATATCTGATCTGATGATCAATATATTAAAATATATACACTAAACATTTGCACTACCTAAAAGTTTACAGTATGACACTGCCAGGGATGTCTGCCTGAAACACGCACAGCATTCTCAGTGCAGGCACACCCACACAATTCCTTCTGTTTCTCTCCCAACTTGGCTAAATTTCTACACTGTTAACTTCACCGCTTTCTGGTAATCCAGAATCACAGCCCACTAAAGGTACAAAAGGAAAATTGTAATTTACAACATATCCTTTTTTATTTTCAGAGTGTGCAACTTAGGGATCAGCAAGGCCTTAACTGGCCCTGCGGCCCTGATCGGCACAGGCTCCGCGCTGGTCAGTTACGGTGTGTCCTGATTTAACCAAATGATCTATGAACTTTGCTTATGTCTTAATCACACTACATAGCATATTAAGGGACTACACAATCTAAACCATTAACTTTCCTACTAGAATTCTACAAAAAACAATCATACATGAAAGCAAATGTTGAAAATGTGTCCATTAAAGACTATTCACTTTTTTTTCTTTTTACATTTTTAAATTAATTAATTACTAGCTAACACTCATACAATAACAACCTAATAGTTTTCTGGTAATTTGCATTTTTATTATATGGCTTAATTTAATATATAATGGAAATTCAAATTTCCATTTCAAAGCATTGTCTGATGGATGGATGATAAACATATCTTTCAAAATCCTTATATATAAGGATATATCAATAAATATATTTGGTAAAACTCAACCTGTCCTTATGCAGTTACTCACTCTTCCAGCACTATATCACCAATCCTCATACATTTTAAATTATCCAAAAATGACACTAATATAAAAAGGTGCTAAAACAGTGGAGGAGGGCAATTAAATAAAAGGAATTAATGACCATCATATTTTCCACCTTGCATGTAGAGATGTTTACTGCACTGCCACTGAAAATGATAAATCTGTCAAAAATATGAAGCTAATATTTTTCATTACAGAGTATGAGCAAAAAACAGCTTGTTTCCCACTGTGTTCACTGAACGCATCACACTGATACAGGAATGTAATTGATTGTAATCCAAAATTTTTACATATTTTATGACTTCTAAGATATTAAGTGTCTTCTCCCACTGATTTCTCAGATGACCAAAACAAAATAACTTACATATGAAATAAAATCAATAAAAATGTAATATGTGTAAACTAATGTGACATTTTATAAATGTAATACATTCAGACTATCATTAAGTACTATGGGTGACTTATATTATCTCCCACATTGCACCTCCCCTCTTGCTTATAGAATCTTCCCGCAACGGGGGTTAGATTGAGGCTAGGAGACAATCTGCAGAGAGAGACAGGCTGAGGTACAGACAAAGAAATATAAACAGACCAGAAGGAATATTAATCAGCTGCTTTGATTAGCATGGCTTCTCAGCACAGCCCGGTGACAGTGACATTGGCCGTCAATGTCATCCCCTTTTGTGAAGCTGCACCGTAAAGTGCTTAATTTGTGCGCTAATTAGCTTAAAGACTCCACAAATGAAAAATTCATGACGGCTTTGGATTGTTTAATTGAGGGAGCATTCTGCATTAATCGAAGCCATTTGGAACGCCGGCTGCGAGGGAGTGAGCGAGGGAGAGCCGGTGAAGCACAGAGCCAGCCTGGTGCTTCACTTCAGTGTTTCCCAACCCGGTTCCCGAGGAGCCCCAGACAGTCTGCGTTTTTAGGAGGAAGCGAAAACGGAACTGTCTGGAGGTCCTACTGGTAGCTGGGAGTGTATCCCCACTTTCTCGGTCCGCTGAGGGTTGGGCGATCACCTAATCCATATCAGTCTATGAGCTGGGACAGGGTTTGCAAACTATCATTTCAATTAAAAAGACCTGGATTTCACTTGAGCACTGAGTTCTTGCTATGTGCTGATTGGCAGTTTCTTATAATCATGAACGTGTCACTAATGTTCAGGTGAAACAGCTGGATGGGTCTTTCAATCAAGGAAACAAACCAGTCAAAACAGTCAAGAACTGAATTAATTAGCCAAGCACAGGAGCCTTTCAGTTTGAAAGTAGTTTGTAAAAGCTGAAGTAGCTCAGTGTCCCCCTGACATGGGCTATATGGTCACCATACCAAGGACCTTCGCCATGGCAAACTCAGAACGGGCTACGGGTTCTCGTATTCGTACCTCTGGGGCACTATGGAGAAAGGGAACATCACTGCCCCCACAGGCTCAAACTGCCCAAGTGCAGCCGTATTGGCATTAAAAGGGACCTCACCCAAAGCATTCCCCTGTTTTGGATGGAAGGACAGATGGATGGATGAAGGAACAATGAAATTAAAAGAGCTTAGGGTCTTGAATGTTGTTTTTTTTGTCTAACCATCTGGATTAATGACTTTAACTGAATTCATTATAAATACTTCATTAGCTCTAAATCACAGATTCGTTTTGAATGTGAAAAAACTGAGCAGAATTTCAAACAAACAGGCAAAAAACACACCAGTGATTCAGTTAATTTTCCCAAAAGCACATACTTGATAAATTATTAGAAACGGCACCACAGCATCAACATATTATTTCCATAAAAATAATTTCCTACCGCCATGGAATTAGCATTTCAGCAAATGTTTAATGGAAACCAGTCTTTAAAAATGACATTTTTGATCATTTTAAGATTCTTTCTTGGAAAAAAAAACAATCGAGACTTCTACTTGTGCTTGGGGAATTTTGTTAAAGCAAATAATTTCTTAATACCATCAATTTCTCTCCAAAATCAAACTGACAAGCTGGAAAATGTTGGCATCTTTCTGACTGGAACTGCCTGTTGCACAAATCCCATGACTGATGTGCGAAAACAACATTCACATACTGCAATTTTTAGAAGGGTCCTACAAACCTGTGGCATCATGGGAACGAAGGAAACATCAATAGATGATGGCAAGAGGCCTGAGAAAGGAAATGTCGGAACATAAAAGCAGTTTAAAAGATAACAGGAATTTAACATGCATGGAAGTGTGCATTAGAGAACATGCCTCAATTACACATAGCTGGTTTTCCTCCAAAGGACGTCAGCATGCCTTCTGGGAAGGCCTTTAAAGGCGCAATTCTAAAGGGACACCTGCGGGAACATTTATTTAAACACAAAGCATCCATTACATTCCATCTCCATAACTGCTACCACCCTACGGCTAGGGCGTCTGATGCCAGGATTGGCCCAATTAAAAACACTCAACGGCATGGATGAATGTAAAGTTTCTGGGCTGACTAGAGCCGGCCCCAAGTGACAGCACATCAACGCGAGCCTGATGGGCGTTAGCCCAGTAGGGCTGATTAAAACGGCCTGTGTCGAAACTGACACCTCCGCTGCTCTCCAGCGTGTCACCAATGGCAGCCAGAGCGTTAAGCGGGAAACGGTGCTCGGGGTCATGGGGCTTTATAATGATGTGACGCGCCACATACAATTAGAGGTGCCATTCAACCTCCCTGCCATCATATATTTTCTCCCCGGCTTGCTCTCCTGTCCAAAATGTTATAACTGACAGATGGAGGCTAAGGGGTCTTTTGATAGCCTAACACTTTCAAGGAAGATATAGTGGAAACAAAGAAACGAATAAAAAAAACCAGGGATCACAGTTACACAAGACCAATATAAAGACAGCCAGTTCAGAGCAGTCAGCACTGGTGAGCAGGAGCTGGATCATGATGAGGCCCAGAGCTATAAGGACCCCCAGTATGTAAGACACTGGTGGTAAGTACTAGGTTTGGGGAGCCCCATCAAGGGGATTTGGAGGCTGGCTGACGGGGCAGCTGTAGTACGTACAAGGTGAAAGCAGCTGGTTTGCAAATGCTGATGCTCCAGAAATACTAATGGGAAAGAGAAGCATTAAAAATAAACACAGCACTATTAGGCAGCACTGCTGCTTCACACCTCTGGGGGGGCGGCTGAAATCCTACTTGGCTTTTGCTGGATATCCTCCTACACTCCAAGAACACACTGCTAGGTTACCGGTCATCTGTGAACTTCATGTAGGGTAGTTCACAGATATGTGGGCCCCAGGGCGCAGTGCTACCTGCCATAGGCTCCAGATCCCCATGACCAGAATAAGCAGCTGAAACACGGATGAAATATCCATCCATCCATCCATCCATCTTCTGTAACCACTTGTCCTATTCAGAGTTGCAGGGGTGCAGAGCTTATCCTGGAGGCTACAGGTGCAAGACAGGGAACAACAAAGGATGGGGCACCAGCTCATCACAAGGCGCACTCATACCATTCACTCATACATGCATGCCTATCAGCAATTTGGGAACTCCAGTTCACATACATGGAACCCTGGTGGAGACACAAACCCTGATCCCAGAGGTTTGAGGCAGTAGTGACCCCTGGAGGAAAGGTGCCAAAATTAAATTAAATCCAGAATCAAATACATCGAGACATATGACACCTTGAGCAAGTATTTACTTATTTACACCAAATTTCAAAAACTTGTAGTCAAACTGAAAAGTGCTGCCTCATGCAAATAGTTTGCAAAGGGACATTCCATAACACAAGAGCCGCATATCACTAAACCACAGTAAATAAAATAAAATAAATGAAGAGTAATTTCAGCCATCACTCATAAGAGACTGACTCACTGCATATACAAAGGGCCATACATGTGTGCACCTGACTCCCATCATAGCAATGAGAAGCAGCACAGAGCCACACATGGGGGTGCCGCGTTCCAAGGATCCCCGAGAGGTACAACAGCCACCAGCAGTAACGGCGATAAATTACAGCCACACGGTGACCGTCGGGACCATGACATTAAGCGCTGCCCTAAGTGGAGGAGAAGCAGGGACACAGCAGTCCTGCTTAGACAGCCAATATTAAATGGAAATGAGGCCCCCCGGTGGGGGGACAGAGCAGTACAGAGTGGAGCACTGGGAATTTTGTCGCAGGACAATCAGATTCTCCATGAGCAGCATTTCTAGAGAGTCAGTGTCAGGTACCAAACTCCACTGTACTCAGGACCCCAACAAAAAGCCAAATATAACTGCTGATTTAATGTTTGAATCACACCTTGATGAGGCTACATCGATGATGAGGTTACAAAGCAACATCCACGTTACTTCTAGCACTGTGGAGACTAGCCGACAATGGCTATCTGGTTCATCTGTATATCGGGAGACCCTGCAAACTTCTCTCTGCCCGTCACCCAGACCAATCTAGCTTGCAGTCCCCAGCCGGCTTGCTGCTGATGCATAACACGCGACATTTCCAAATGGCCGTGCCGCAGGAGTGACAGCCGGCTGATTCCCATCCTGTTGCATACAAGCAAGGCGAATAAGCCGCTCTTGCTCAATCCGCTAGAGGATGGGAAGAAGACTGTGTCTGCAACTGAATATCCCCAATCAACATGTCACAAGCAAAGGTATAAAACTTATAGCATAGACAAGACAGAGGCAACACAAGAGGGTTTTATTCATAGAATAAATTGATTTATTTCTGTTGATCTGTACATTACACAGGAGTACCTGGACTGCAGCAAACACATGAAAAATGATGTTAAAAGGCATGGCTGCTCACATGGTAGAAACATCTCCCAGGACAAGCTGTCCACCCTCACCACCCACCATCATCATCAGAAGGTTCTAGAAAGCTGTAGGAGGGCGCCAGGCAATCATGCACTGGCCAGCACTGGTTCTTGGGCCCCAGTGACGTGACGTGACAATCCCACCTCCCCCCCATCCCACACCACACTTGCCACAGCAGGGGACAGCACTCACAGCCCCGCCCACAAGTCTTCTCCTTAAAAGTGGAAACATACATGTGGAAGAGGGAGACCGTTCCTGCGACACCACTATTGCCCATGACACACAAACACACACACACACACAGGCAGGTAGACACACACGCGTGCACAATGACACACTCCAAAAGGAGTGGCCTGAAATGGCAACATGGTTACAGCACTTCATGCACAACAAGTTTACAGTTCAGCCAGAACGGGGCTGTCACCCTCTATGCCCCGTAATCATTTCCATAACCACTCTATTGTTTTTGTGTACAACATTTTTATTGCTGTCTGGTTCCATTCTGCCTTTTCTCTGTTGTACATGGTTTCCTTTTCCATGGGTCCTGTAGATAGCTTTGTCTGGGGTTCAGTAGCGCAAAGGGAGGACAAGGGACCAAAACTGGATACGGAAAATACCATCACATATGCACACAGTTAAATTTATTCCAAGTGTTTTTCTGTCAAACTCATCAGAATAAACTTTTACAAGATCACTACTCCCCCCCACCCCAAAAAAAAAGGAAGAGAAAATAAAGTGTCACATGACCTAATTCACCTTTGGGCATTCCACTCTCACTTTGGTACGATATTCAGCGTCTCTCCAGGCTCCTAACAGTTGATTATCACAGACAGTGCTCACTGACCCCAAAGCTCAGCGGAGCTACCGACCGACCGCTCACAGCTGAGGACCTCGTCTCAAATCGGACTGCCCAGAGATGCCCACGACATCATCTTAACAGGTACTATGCAACAGATATGCACAAAATCGTAATTATTTGGTTCTTTTTTTAAGACTGGTTCCCTCGTGGCTATTTCAAGTATTTTGTTAATCAGAATAGATGATTTCAGCTTGGAACAAATTTCACTAAATATTCCAACTATTCCTCTTCAGGCGTGTATATTTATTATAAAGTACAGTGTTAGAAATAAACTCGTCAGACCACATCCAACCAATCAATGCTCAAGTGATCTGTGTCAGTCCAATCAATGATGACGATACAATGAGTAAGAATACCAAGTGCGTGCAATTCTGTCAACACGCTGATAAAACTTGCTTAAAATGCCTAAGTTTAAATATTTTAATTTTACCAGTTGTGGGGGAAAAAGTAGAAAAAAAGCTAGCACCATATGAGGTAAAAGATACAGTTTAATCCACTGTATGTCCGCTGGTAGCACCGTCAATCAGTAAAAACCGCTAACGAACGACACTACTTACACAACATTTCACTAATTGGCTATATTTAAAGGATTGTAGGATAGAGGTTAGCAGACATCTGAAGCAATGGTATTTCTTACCATTAACACATTTCCTAAGCTACTCTAGTAGAAGTTGCCTATGTACACGCCACTGGTGTGTTATGGTTTTAATCAGTTTCTATTTTCCTCAAAATGAATGCAGACAAGTAGAGCAATGAGGTAGGATGGTGATGAAAGCACTGTAGATAATTCGTGAAAATGGTCAAAGGAGTTCCATTTTACAATCAGCCTCCATTCTGGCTGCTTCACTCCAAAACACATTATGACCACCCCCCCGACCCAGGGCAAAGATCACGCAAAGGGGCTCTATGTCACAGGAGTGGTGAGGCAGACCTCGAAATCACCCTCAAGCAGTCGTCTTTAGTTTGCTGAAACATTTTGAGTGATAGGGACATCACCGTTCGGAGAGGTGTCACATGGTGCTAACGCTGGGCAATTTGGTCTGTTGTTCTGACGATTGGTCCTCAGCCTGCGAGTTGCAAAATTTCAAAATCTTAGGAGTATTTGTCTAGTACAAAAATATATATATCAAACAGTACTTGCAGCAGTATTGACCTAGACATTTGTTTTTGGCATCAAGAAGGACAAAATATAAATAATAAAAAAAAATATATATAAAAAGCACAGAATTTAAAGGACTTCTCTGGGATCCACCTCGTTGAATGGTGCTCGCTGCCCCCCCTAAAAGCTTCCCACACATTAGATTAAAATGCTCTCCAGGAACCTGCACATTCACGCACAAATTACAGCATGGGAACAGCCAGAACACATAGAGATACATTAGCTTTAGTGGTAGCCATAGAGTATTTATCCTCATTTAAACTTCCCAAACTATTCAGAAGGGAAAATACGTGCAAGTTCAAATTCTGCAAATGTAGCACTTTGCGTTCCACCAAATGCTTTTTGCCAACATTTGATACTTTGGCTTAACATTTTGTCTCATGGGGGCGAAAAACAACCTCTATAGTCAGAACGGATGCGACCAAAAAAGTGCACATACAATAGTCTCAAAGGGCCCTCGGACATCGACAAAACGTCACAGAGACCGTCACCATTTAGGGAGAGAGTTGGATGAGCCTTTTCACAGAGTCTGGAAAAACCTTGAGGAAGAAAAGCAGCCCGTCTGGTCCCAACATCCACTGCAGAACATGAGCCGTGTGACAGCACAAAGTACCACTGCAGTCTACAGGAATGTATGGGTGTGAAATACCAGCCATCAGCTCCAGTTCCCCCAGTTAGAACTCTACACGGCACACAAAATGGCAGCCACCGCTAACTACAGGAACGCAAGAAGCCATGACTATCACAAGAAAGCAGTAAGGCTTTTATTCAGCTTGTGCACAACTTACGCTCTGTTTCGCGTCCGTGCAACCAACACAGGAGGCTGTATTGTGGTGAACGTGAAGCTTTTACAACTGGTCAGATCCAAAACAAAGTAGCTTACCATTAACAGTAATACGAAAATCCATTTGTGAGCAAACACAATGCGTATTCCCTTATGCGGCATGATAGCACGCCAGCAGAATTAGCACTCGTCCAGTGTTTCCACCCCCATGACCTCTATCCCAATAAAATGTTCCATCAACCTGCCATCTCAAAATACAAATACGAACCAGAACACCCCCCCTCCCCCCCACATGCACACACAGTGAAATATTCATGAACAGATGTAAATATTGTACAGTTCACCACGTGTACATTTGTTTCATTACCTTCACTCGTGTAGGAGGTAAACCGTTTTCATAAAAAGAAAATACATATAATCAAAAGACAACATACTTCTCAATCCCCTCACCCATGTGAACACAGCAAAACCCACCCTAAAATGGTTTTGGGATGGCAGAAGAGTGAAAGACGGATGCACACCAACTTTTCAATGGGGGTAGAAAAAAAAACACACATGCCCACACACACACACACACACACGCGCGCACACACACACTTCTCTGCCAATTAGGAAAGCACAGCTCAAATGTAGCGGACAGTTATTCTTGCTGGTTTTTTTTGTTCTGATTAAATGGCTGAATGGAAAGGAACAGCATGAGAAAATTGTCTTTGATGTACAGTGCCAAGCCCAGCTAAGTCAAGCTAAGGCAACCTAAACCGACTTAAAACCCAGCCTGTAACCGATTACTTAAAAAAACAAAACAAAAAAGGTCTATGTCTTGTCCGCTCTTTCCTTCCTGTATGTGATATTTGGCGGTGATATTCCCTGAACAGACGCTGCCGTGTGCAGAGAGGGAGTGTCTGTTACCATCACCCGACATGAGCCCAAGGCTGCTGACCCAGCACTAAACATCCATTTAAATTCTCCTTTATCAGTTCACTTTCAACTAAAAGCAATCACATGAAAGAAGGGCAATTGTTCTCATCTCCACATATATACATACAATCTATATTTGTGTTTATAAAAAATAGAACATCAAGCTTAAAGCCAACAGTTAAAATGAACGAGAGACTAACCAGTCTGGTAAAAGGTGAAATTACAACATTACCAATTATACTCAGCAAGGTAAGGTGCAACCTAGACTATCTCTAGGATTTCCATGTTTCGTGGGAAGGGAAAATAAAATCAATTTACAAAGGGTAAAACATCCTGGGGCTGGGAAGTTATCCATAAATAAAAACCAAAACATAGCAAAAGGAAAGAAACCCCTATACAGACAAACAGGGAAAAAACCACCTGCTGGAAAGGCAGAGCTGCAGGCCAATCACAGTTAAAAACATGGTCACAGTTGAGAATCCATTCTGCAGCATTTAGGTTACTGCCGCAGACAGCTGGACAAACCTTTCTCAGAAGATGAAAGAACAAACGAAAAAAATAGAAGCATAATAAGTTCTGATGGCATGTTTGTTGGAAGTTGTCACTATACCTTATTTCATTCCGGGTGGGGCACCCCACAGAGGCGGGTTACAGCAGGGAGGGTGGGTTTTCTGCCCTCCACCCCCCCCCCCAGCCCCGCAGGGAGGAGCAAAGCATCTTAGACCGACGACTGTCGACAGCTTTAACTCCATTTCAGCATGGAGCACGCCAACAGTGGACGCTCACACGCCAAAGTGCAGTTCAAGCAATATCAGCTTACTTTACAATCACAGTTTAGTTTAAAGACAGAGAACAAGCCCCCCCCATGATTGCCAAATGAATAAGGCCAAGCTTTCACCTGCATCGCACTAAAATTAAACCGCTAATCAGCACGACGGCTCCGATGAGCAACAGAAAGCTATTTTCACAGTCAGATCTAACAGTAAACTCCAAGGTTTTTTTTTTTGTCTCCTCAAGTAGTAAAATTCACAGTTCAAAAAAATGATATGCATATGCATGAATGTTCCTGCTCATGACTGACTAAAAAAAGGCTTGATAATCATTAACCAGAACCCACAAACAAACTCAAAAGCTTACAGGGGCATTAAGGGGTCTAAGAAGAGGGTGATCTGCAATATAATACAAGAGCAAGTGCTAATGGTTGGTCGGAAGATTACAGAGAAACAACACAAACAGTAAACAGACATGTGCAAGCAGGGCCACGTATCCTAGCCTATCAGGGGATAGGACAGGGAGACCTGGGACTTCCCCTTCCGAACACAAATAAGGATTCTCAAAAAATGACAACCTCTAGGGCATTTAGGGCATCTAAAAACAGAGGCGTGGCCTCTATTGATTAAGACATGCAGAGTTACAACCCTGTTCAAAAAAAAAAGTACGTCCCTTGACAGGCCTGTGAAAAGTACAGACGGCTGAGACGCAGATCGCACGTGAAAGGTGGCAACCTACGAAACTCCAAACGCCGCATTTGCCCAGATTAATGCTTTTAGAAAGTCTTCCTAAAATCAGAAAACATATTCTGAAGGTGCACCTGCTCTGTAGCTATACAGCACAAAAACGTCACGTTCTGACACAGAACGGCTTGTAGAAGACCACCACGTCCTCCCTCCGGCCCGATTCAAACGCACCAATCCTCTGGCCTGGAAAACACCCCCCCCAACCTTAGTCCCGCGACTCTCGACAACACATTTAACTCCCGAATACGTTAACTGAGTAGTAAAGCTGTCTAACAGGCACCGGTTTGCTTGGGATGCAAAGGCCTCATTGGGGCTCCGGTGAGAATCTCAAATGGCAGCGGTGATGATCCTGTCCACCCTCTTCCTGTTTGGCAGTCCGAGAAGAGGAGGATGAGTTATGGTAACAACCCTTAATCACTACATGCCATCATAGTTGAAATTTTCCATCTTGACCGTTTGTCTAATGAGCAGTTTGGACTCGCGCTTCTCCTCGTTCTTGATGGATTTGTTGATATCCATTATCTTTTCACAAATGTATTTGTTCACTTTTGACAATCTCTGCGTGATCTCCGCACTGTCCGCGGTTTCCTGCGATACTCTGTCGTACAGACATTCTGGAAAGAGAAGAAATCAAGTTTGAAAATCAGATTAATTCAGGAAAACAAATTGCCATAAAGAACAGAAATTCCATTCTACGACAAATCTTCAGAAGAAAAATAACTGCATATGTAACATTAAAATTTGCTTGATTACAATCAAAAGTCAACTGACCTTAAAATTCAGGTAATGGAGAAAAAATGTTTTCCTTCATCATCATGATCACTTACAATAATACCTCACCATTAAAAATAAAGCACACAGATATTATTCAGCACTAAATTAACTATAGCACCTGTTAAAGGGAGATTATCCACCAATTCATCTTCTAATTGCTCATCCTGGTCAGGGTTTCGGGGAAGCCTGAAGCCTGTCCCAGGCAGCACAGACCACACAAGGCTGGATAAGATGTTCAGTCCATTGCAGAGTACATATACTCACATGGAATCATACTCTCAGTATGGAGACACCTATTACCCTAAATGCATGACTTTGGGAGAACCCAGGGAGAACATGTAAACTCCACACACAGGGAGCAGAAGTGGTATTCAAACCAACACCCCTAAAGGTGTGAGGTAGAAGTTCTACATACTGAGCTACTGTGCTGCTTTCAAGGCAGATTATGAGAATTATGTGAATCACCTTCAATAAACACAGAGACAATCTTTACATATTGTTATGCAAGAGATTTGAGCACAGAACCATGTCAGCCAATAAAACCACAAAAATCCCAAGTGTATTTTAACTTACAAAGCTGCTAGAAATTCTAAATAATTTCACCAACTTCCCGAAATCTGCATTTTTTTTTTTTTTTTTTTTTACATTTCAATGCTCGGTGTCATCAGTGACAATGAAAACACCAGTAAATATCCTAATGCAACACTATTCATGCAAAACTATATATTTACATATTTAAGATGTTTGTTCTCTACACAGCCTGAGGGAACAACTTAAAATGCACATTTCATGGGAATCATATAAAAAGTTATTAGTAATACTTTTTATTTATTCCGATGAGCACTAACTGCTATGTAATCAGGGAGAATATTTTTTTCCACCATAAGGTAAAATGTACAAGTTTTTATTAACAAAACAAAAAGATCAGAACATTATGAATTTCATTTCAAAACAAAATAAAAAGCCATAGCTGTAAACACACACCTATACGTTAAACATACTGTGTTTATAAACTGTATTCTATGGCTTATGAAACAGAGCAATTCAGTGTTCTGTATTAACATTCATGACTTTTTTTGGCAATTTCATTTATTAAACTAATATACATTCTTGTTTATGTTTTGTAAGATTTAAAAAAAAGGACCAATTTGAAGTATAATAATTACTGTGTAATATGTGGTGGAGAGAATTCCAAAATGCCCTTTGCTGTCAAAGCAGAAAAGGCATTTAAAATGTGTGTATGACAAGGTTTTGGGATTAAACTGATTAATACATTGAAAGGTCTGTACATTAAATCAGTTATTAACAACACAATTGGAAAATCATATTCAACCACTACATAACCGCTGTGATTCACCAGCAGGAATGTCCTGCATTATTCTGGGTTATATGGGTGCTTGGAGGAATTTGTGCAAAACAAACAGAACCATAAATTCACCAATGGTCTACCTTTTTTATAACCATGATCGTAACGATTTTGGAAGGGGTAAATCCATTTTAATTAATGACAACAAATTGACCAGTCTCCCAAAATTAAGACCTGAAGAACTAGCTTGTAAACTGAAGGTGAAATGCTTTATACAGATGGTCTAGCAGGATTTCAGCCGTCTGCAACTTTAGCGCTAACAGTTACAAAAACAATACACAGCTAAAGTGTCTGCTATGGCTGGAAATATAAATGTTGTGATTAATAAAGGTAAATTTCCCATTAAAAGGAGGAAAGCACTAAAAGTACTCCCTACATGCAGAAAGTGGAATTAAACTAGAAGAGTTAGAGAGTAACTTTCAACTCTGAACCATCACAGGATGCCATCTTTCCAACATGTCTGCAAAATTACTGTTCTGCTTGTGAGGTGGAAACTATCTAGGAGCAAGTTGAGTTATATGATGGCAAGTCCTGATCAACCAGCATCAACACCCAACCTGAATGGCAGCAAATCCCACCAACAATCTTCCAATATCTAATGAAACAGCAGAGGCTGCGGTAGCAAGAAAGGGAAAAATTCATGTTAACACCTTTGGTTTTCATATGTTGGAGAAGCTGGTGTCCATATATTTTTGGTAATATACATTGTATGTGGTGCTCACATGGTTCTGAATAACCTTTCCAAATTGCGTACACTACATTTTATTATAAATAAAATCCTGAAAAAGCAACATGGCACTGACTTCCTAAGCTCTTACATCTACCTTCCCTCATACCCACACTCTGTTCCTCCTTAAACACACTTAATGTACAGTAGTACAATAAAACCATGGCAACTGGACGCATAACGTTTATTAGCTAGAACAAAACGGAGTGTATTCATGGATTCCATGATCAACTGCTTATCTGAAGAGTTAAAAAAAACACATACAGTACATTACCTCATGCTTACTGATCCAGACTAATAAATTAAGGTAATAACCTCCAGACCATGACTGAATAAAAGAAAGTAGCAAAGACAGCAAGTCTTTTTGATTCCCTAAATGTTAAAAGCTGACCACTGACTTGATTAATAGTCAGATAACCAATAATACGCATTTTATAGTTAACCAAAATACTTTTAGCACTCCTCGGATAGGGTCCAGCCTCCCCTTGTCAGCCTGGACCTGCATTTGGGAGATGAATGTACAACATGGTGCCGGTAGCTTTTAGCACATTTTTGATTGTGGGGAGTGGTGACTGGAAAAGACATTACTGTGGAAGAACAGAGCTGAATAATCCCACTGAAAGACAGAGTAAAATCGTGGAACTGATTTTTTTTTTAATCATTAACCATATTAAAACAAAATTTTGTTTCATTCCTCTTTTTTGGGGATTTTTGTCCCCAAGGTAAATGTGTGTTATTCACTTGTTAATGGAAAGATGGGATATTCTCAGGAGCTACATCTGCTTTGCCCTGGGTAACCTATACTTGCACTCCAGTATTAACTGTTCCATAACACTTCACATTGTCAATGCGTCGACACTTTGAGACAGTCATCTAAAGACACTGGTACCCTACCTGTCCCATAATACCAATAAAAATAAAACCAGTCTAGCATTGTTGATTTCTGTATTGATATGCAGGGGGAGCAGTAATCTTGGCCTGAAGTCAGCAGATTCCAGATTGTGAAATTTCGGTGTTGACTTCCGAAAGAACACACAAATTCCAGTTACTAAGAAGTTGACCATTACCGATACAGCATAAGGGACCAACCAAGCCTTAGATAGTGGTCATTTCTCTGGAATACATTTCAGGAATAAACAAAACAAAACAGCAAAGTGGCTTTACTGGATGATTTTATTAGGGGGCCCCCAATGAAGGGATGCCATTTACCTCTGACGATTTTAAGCTTGCTTGGGGAGAGCGGGGGCTTTGGCAGAGCGTCCTTCTTCTTTTTGGTAGCCACACCCGTGACACTCCTGTTCTTCAGGGTCTCTGTGCCCCAAATCATGACAGCCAGATTTTTGGTGAACTTGGAATCACCCTGTGTTCTCTGAAGCTGGTGCCATTTCTCCTCCTCCACCCAAATGCCTCCACCCAGGTGTACCTGAGGAAACAGCCCCAAAGACTGTCAAATGGAATAAATACGCCTGAAGTGACGGGGCAGGTATTCTCAAGTGCGATCCTGTCACAGTATGAACTTCAGATTGCCAAAGGGCTGGGAAGGCCTATCAGGGTAATAGGAACGGGGGCATCACTTCATTAGCATGTGGCTCGAGAGCTAAACTCACCAGAAGATAAACAGTGTGTCAGAGGTAAATGCTAACAGCAGCTAGCATGTGTGCCTCTCATCTCCGAGCTCTGCGAGAAGCCCTTTGGCCCTCTTCCTGCTTCCGTTTCTATCTATTGTGCTTAAGGACACAGGCCAGCCATCCTGCTTCTTGGCAGCCTACTTTCATTCCTTGGTTGCCTCCCCTCCCGGCCCGGCTGCCACTCACTGCTGTGGTATAATAAGGCCGCTCTGCAACATGCGTGTCCCAGTTTGTCTTCCTTTCCCACGATTACACAAAATCCTATTCTCTTATATCATGAGCAAAATATAGCAAGCCTGTTACAAAAGGAGATGCTCTTCTAATACAGAAGATCTTAGAGCAGAGCTCTCTGTATTATTTACCGCCTAGAAACGAAACATGGCTCCAAGGCCAAAGGAGGGGCTAAAAACAACCAAGATGGAAAATAAAGGAAAAGCACCGTCAGAGCTTTCAGGAAGAGCATGTCAGCAAAGCTAATTCCTGCTGGCAGAGTGTGCAGGCCGGCCATTTACAAACTGGGACATTCACCTTTCCGTCATTGAATGTGTACACCGTTCTGGGGGAGGGCGAATGGGAGTGGCCGGAACTGGTGTTGGCCTCCTCTCTGCAGACCTCCGGGGGCTCAGCGATGGGCTCCATCACTTCGGCCTTGATTGTCTGGGTCCCACTGTCATGCATGGGCTCTGCCCAAAAAAGGGAAACGAGGCATGTTTATGACGGGGTCCCCGGCTGGCCGAGAGTCGGGCTGCGGATCAGGGTGCGCCGGTGAAGAGCCGCGGCGCCGTGGGCCGACGGTGAGGTGCTGCTTCCCATCAACCCTGCTTAAAAATCCCAAGCAAATTCTTATTCATGGCTGAAAAAGGAAAATCCCCCTGCTATTTTGAATATCAATTGAAAAGGCAGCAACATGTCAGAGGATTATCTTTCCCAAAGCTGCAGGTTTAGAGGACATATTTATACCCTGTAAAGCTTTTAGGGCTCATACACTCATTCAGGCCTCGAAAACAAGTGGTATGAACTGGAGTAAACTTCTCATTTTCAATAACAGGTTATTCACAGCCTTACCAGGCGCATCCAAAACCGGTTAACTTTCAGCACATCCTGCCTGCCAACTCTCAGGCGTATGTATCCAGTTAAGATGGGTTTCTCGTATCTGAAGCACATTTTTTTTTGCCAACTCCTGCATGTTGCTTCATTTTATAAACCTGCAGTGAAACCGCAGTTTGAAAGTTTCTAACCTTCTGGTACCAGCCAACACCTCATTAGAGCAGTTTTATGCCAGAGATGGTTTTATTGTGTCCTAGTACTTACTCAACTTACCAGAAAGACACATAGGAAACAAAAGTACCCGGCCTCCTGTTTCCTAGCTCAACTCAGAACTGCTGCCCAGCAGAAGAGCCAAAGAGTTCCCAGGGCAGAGAGCAATGCGGGAGTTTATTTTTGCTCCACTGAAGCAGCAGAATTGAAATTCCAACGGTTTCACCAGTAATTAAGGGCTGAGGACTGTAAGTGCGCCCCTCTCCGTAAGACATCCAAGCAGCCCAAAGAGGCCCAATCTACCGCCACATTAAAATCTCATAGGCTGAGGGGGCATTGAACACATCGGCCGGTCCTACAAACCCCAGTCTATACCATCTGACGGCTTCATTTAGCAGCACGGCTCTGGCCGCAGAGCGACTTCCCCTGCGCGAGACCCTGGGCTATTTCAGCCCCGCAAGCTGCCTCAGTGGCCGGACGTGCTAATCTCCCGCGTGGCCCGCGAGCTTTAAGACGGGCAAGTGCCACACGCTGCCGTCCCCCCCATCACTTGACCTGGCTGATCTGCAGCCTTCTGCTCTCAGCTGCACATTCACACACATTTACCCTTCGCAACACATGCCCTTTTAGGCGGCTCCTGAGGACTGACGCATTTATCACGAAGCCCGACCGTGCCGCCATGCTACTCGGCCCGGCTGCTCACCGCTGCCAAGCCTCATGAGCAGGACGTCCTGCAGCCTCCTGTTGAAGTCACGCAGCTCCTTCACCTCCGTCAGCAGGCTCCCGTACTCCTTCAGCTTCTTGGCCTGCTGCACCAGCTGCCTCCGCGTCCGCTCCAGCTCCTGCTGCAGGTGCCGCATCTCCTCCTCCCTCTGCCGGTAGCTGTGGACCAGTTCCTCGTAAAGCACCCGTGGGACCACCGCCTCCTCGGTACTCAAGTCCCCCTCCTCTTCCTCCTCCTCCTCTTCTGCTGCCAGCCTGTCCTCCTCCAGGTCCTCATCGCCCTCCACGCACAAGCTCACAGCATTGCGCTCTAATCGGGCCACCACGGCCGCCAAGCTCTTGGAGGAGTTGGCACTGGCTCGCCCGTGGTCATGCACCTGCCCAGGAAACAATTGCAAATGTAACAACAGGCGCTCTCTGAACCTTTCACCCGCACCGACTCTGACCTCCGATATTCTGGGGACAGGCAGCTGCTTAACGGCCAATTGGGCGAGCCCATGAGTATACTTGTGTTCCTGTGGTGTCCTGAGCGTCAGCTGAAATGCCGTGTCACAGAATGCATCAAGCAGTGCATCAGGGCGTCTTTCAGCATTTTCAAACATTTCAGTCTATTGAACTTTATTGAACCCAGCCACCCAATTAAGCAAGAAGAAAAAGCCCACATCCCAAATGACAATGCCCCACATTCATCTCAGAACAAACTGCTGTTTAGGATGCTCTGGAAAATTATAATACCTTACCTGTGCTTACAAAAATATATGTAATGTAGCTGGCTATTGAGCCATTATCCAATATTGTTATTGTATTTATTTATGACTATCATCATTTGAGTCTGCTGCTGCAAGCCACATTAAAATGAAGGCTATAAAAAGGGAAGAGTGAGAAAAAAGCTTTAATGAGGATGCAATTTTAAATACATCAGACAATACGTAATCTCCAGGAGGCCTGTGACAGACATACTCAAGCTAACATCTCTACAGCCAGACAGAGGCTCCAGACTGAGCTTTGTGCTTTTCATAATATATCACTAGTGACTAATGTCATGCCTTAATGCCTTTGTCATTGTACAGGTAGCAGGATCAGTGCAGGGTCAACCATTTTTCTGCTGTCCCTGGGGCATTTTGGGGGTTAAGGGCCGAAAAGTGACACCATTACACTGGGATTCAATCTGCTGACCTTGAGACTCCTAACCCACTGAGACAGACACATGGTTTGTGGATAATGAGGATTCGGTTAGCTTATTGTTCATTTGCCTATTCTGAGATCATGCTCCTCTCCCGGGCAGGTGTGGCTTGAGCAGAAGTAAACGCAGTTAAATAGCACTGCAGCACCTGGGCACAGCAGCCACCGTAAAAATGATCCCTTACATGCTGGGTGTCTTTCCTCCCTGCGGCCTGAGATTTTTTTTTTTTATTATTTTTTTTTTTTTATGTACAACTATCAGACCGACTATGAGCAGGCCAGTGAAAAACTGGTACAAGACTGAATGAAGTAAGAAATTGGCACAAACGTTTTCACTACGCATTTGCATTTCAAAGCAATACTTTATCTCACTCATAAGGCAAATGCTATTCAGGGTGACAAACAGCATAGCAAACCAAAGCGCCAATTAAAGACAATAAAAAGCACTTTAACTCAGCGTTATCAAACAGCCTGCATGCAACCAAACTCATTTTCAAGGCAAACTGGAGGACAATGACACATACGACTGCATAACACAGGAACAATGCAATCCTGATCACTGGGCTATAGATCTACTTAAAGTCAGCTGTTGGTAGGTTCTGAAGGAAAAAATAAATATGAAAGATGGAAATCAGCTAGTTTGTAATGACCACCATTGGAGTTTGACGTATTTAACTGTGACTATTCAACATATCTGAACCATTTACACAAAATTTAGCTACACTTCAGAGTTGTATTAATATCTGTTATTTGCTTCAATGGAGAGAAACAGATGTGCTTTTATAATTTATCTGAAAATGCATACTTTGAAGAAACCCATCTTTTATACATTATTTAATGCTTCAGACATAAAATGTTCTTTTAATTAAGAATTAAAATTTGCTTATATTATGCAATGGGGCTACACAGCTAAATATGTCATTCTTGCTGAAATGTCATAAAATGCTCAATGTACCTGCCTGCTGCTTCTGTTAATGGCCCAGCTTAAAGCAGGAAACATACAGGCCTCCCGCCACAATCTGCGAACCCTGAACTAAAAATAAAGGCTGAGGGGGAGTGTGGAGGTGCTTGTAACAATCAACCAATTAAAATGACTTCTAGAGACCTGTGTCACAACATCTGCATCATGCAAGCTTAACATAATGTTTTTAAAGGTAATTCCAAAACGTAATTACAAAATAACTTCTACATTCAGCGACGATGCGATATAGCTCTGTAAAGTAACATAAGTGTAACCTGGGTTATGGTTCTTTGGTTATTTTTTCCCCCTCCACCAAATGTCATTCTAAATGTCAAAAGTATCACTTCTTTATGAAACAGCTTTAAATGGAAACTCCCAGCTTTCCATTAGGCAAAGGCCCCATCGATTCATGATGGATTCAAGGCCATATCAGCCGAGGCAGCAGCCTTGCAGAGGTGTGAACCGCTTGCCGAGGAGGCCTCTGCACCAGCATTTTCTCAGTGTCAGTAGAACAGCTGGTGACCTTGCACAGGACCAGGCACTTCGATCTCAGACCAGGTTTAAAACATATAAGCTGAGGCAAGCCTTAACCCTTCTGGCAGAAGGTCTGCTAACTGAAACCAAGGGCAAAATAAAGAACCTTCTCCTCTTCATAACACCACAATGTTTTCTACAAAAAGACACCAAGCACTCCAGCAAAAAAAATTCAAGTCAGACCAATAACAAAAAAATAAAACTAACAATTTCTAAGCCCAACATATTTACAGCACAAACAGCCTTGATTGAGCATTTACAAACATTAAAGTAGGTATACAATCAATATAATGAACAGGTAATCTACCTTTAAAAGTCTGTTTTAAAGAAAGTTAAATGAGAGGTAATGCAGTTTATTTGTTTTTGGATATTTATTTGGCAATGATATCTTTTCATCCTAAAACCAAACAGAGTTTGCTAGCAGTTAATAACAACAATGAAATGTACCTTTTTATGTCGGAGCGGAAGCTGATCCTCCCCAAAGTGGTTCTCCACTGCGTTAGCCATGTCTCTATTGGACAGCTTGGGAATTTTCATCTTCTTCTGCATAATACTGTGTTCGAACTCCTCTATATTTTCTGCAAAGCACAGGACTGAATGTTAGGCACATAGAGGAGAATACAGGCACCTATGGTACTTTGACATAAACATGTCAGAATGGATAGATTTTTGATTGTGTGATAGAATCAGATCAAATACAAGAACCACCAGTTCCTGCCTTGGAAGTAACAAAAAAAGACACTTTTGCTGATTTTGTATCTACTAAATGAGATGTCCTAGGGCAGCAATTTATAGAACTGAGGATGAAAATAGCTTATTGACATAAAATGTAAAGACTGGGGTCCTACGGCACAGGTTTGTGGACTGTTAGCCAGTCTTGGCGGTTTAAATCTGGCCCTATCCTTGTGAGTGTAACGCCAGCATGTTTTCCACAGATTTGTACAGGTCCTCTCAAGGTATTCCAGGATTTCCTGCTTGTTTAGGCAAGTGATTAATTTTCTTTTTATGGCTTTTTGCATGGCTAGATTTAGCTTGAGTAAAATCAAAGTTCTCTGATGTTTGGATGGATGCTCCCCAAAACTATGGATATTTTGAATGACACGACAACAGACAAACTGGAAGAATAAAAAAAAATAACTCATTCCTAGCTGTTCTCAGTCTGTGTCAACAAGAGATGTCTTTTAAATTCCCATAGGAATTTAGATAAACTGCATGATAGACTTTTAGAGTATTTTGTTTTTTGTGACTGATGCACTGGTCTATTTTCTGAACTGTGGTTAAGTTGCTCAAGTGACTTTGGTAATTAGATAATTCACCACTTCTCCATGGTCTCTATAGTGAAAAGAGTACTGTACCTTAAATTCTTATCCAAATTGAAGGTGGTACTAATTTTGGGGGAATAACTGAACTATTGTACTGTTCCAACCCAACTTCAGCAAGTCTGATGTTAAGACACTGATCTCTCAAAGTTTGTAAACAAATGTAAAGCAAACTGCTTGCTTTATATTTTGTAACAAACTATTAAGCTAAACACCAACTGGCTCAGTATTTTCTGATGCAATATACTACCTATTATGAGTTGATAGAAATGTAACAGTCTGTGATAACTGACAAATGTTATGACAATTAGCAATAAAATGATTCAACTGACGTTTTACTACTCTACTACATTCTAAATACTAGTTCTATACATTTTTTTTTCCTTCAAAAAACAAAACATGTCTTGTGTAACAAATGCTGGTACATAGGACAGCACAAAAGTTCCTGTTTTTTAAATCTGAAATAGAGTTTAACAACATTTATATTGTCAGATTTAATCTACCTTTTACAACTGGCTTAACAGCCATGCAGCTGACCAACTGAAATGCAGCAACTTAATTGCTACAGAAGTTTGTTGTTGTATGCATCCAAGTTATTTATTCTAATTTAAACATCTGATCATGGTAAGATGAAAAAATGAGATCGGCTTAAACATCAGTTATTAGAAATTTAACAAAAATAATGATTATTGAAGTTATCAATGTATATTATGTTGTCTTTAAAATGTTTATTTTAGTGTAATATATCCTGATACACTGAACAATGCAGTGTTCACAAGAGCAGTTCAGCAAATCTCAGTTTTACAAGAGCATGTTACTCACTGCTAACAGCGTAATAGTATTGTGCTGCTCCGGTAATATCAAGATACAGAACGCATAATCAAGAAACATTCCAATAAAGCAGTTGCTATTAAATCATTATTACAAAAAACAAACCTGCATACATATTTCACAAATACATAAGTAAAAGGAAATATTAAGATATTTGCAAATGTTAGTTTCCGTCAATCCGTTTCCCAATTACACTCTGGTTAAGTTTATTTGGACTGACAACAAAACATCAGTCTAATAGATATTAACGTTTGTATTACGACACAAATGAAAATAACACGAGTTATGGACAGAGAGAATTATTTCCTGTGCTTTTATAAAGTGAATCACTGAGGCCCTGCACTTTGCTGTTTGTTTGTGGCGTAACTCCACATCAAACCAGTGTTTACCGGCTGGATAGCGGGCTGCTGTCAGTCATTACAGGTGGGGGGGTATTCCTTCCAGCCAACTAACCTAGTGCTTCAGGTTGAAGGCCCAGCTATTTATATTAAATTTAATTTTAACCTGGTTACCTTACTGGGTATATTCTAAAGGGTACCAGGGGAAAAGCCCCTTTGCGGGCAAACTTCGTGTGTTTTGACGCACATGTAGTGACACGGTATTAGAATGGCGCGTTAAATGTTAAGTTCGAACGATTAACAATCAATTTTTAAGTAGACACTTCGGTGCTTCTTAATGTTCGGGAAGGTGCATTGCGGACGTCTAATAAAGCTTTAGACACATTTGCACACACAACATTGCGCTGTCACGCTTGTTTAACACAGCGCATTAAAACTTTACAACGTCTTACACACCACCACCATTATTTTAATAAAACCTGCTGTCGTTTTAATAAAACATAGCGTCGTTTATAGATGCAGTGCATCGCCGGGCCCATGAACACACTTGGTGTGTCCAAGTTAGCCGGCTAGTTAGCGAGGTACTCACCTACCTGCTAACCGGCTAGCGTATGGGCTAACCCCGGCAGGATCGTGAAAATGAAAGGCCGGGGGAGACAGAGAGTGAAACCGAACCAAAATTAATCAGTGAGGGTTTGAGTCGCCCGGTCGGACATTAGCTTGACATGCTACACTTGCCGTGCCCAGCCTAAGTGCACCATGTTATCCGCTTTCACACAAACCGACGGTGGGCTGCTGTCTGTAGGCTAACAGGGCGGCGGGCTCACCTGCCAGGGCGAGGATCTGCGCCTTGCCGGGCCCGCCCGTTCCTGTGCCGCTGGCCTCGGATCTGTGCACCACATACACCTTCTGGTTGTCGAAATCCGCTTTGTGCACGGGTCTGAAGTCCTTCACGCTGGAGACCGGCAGGGCGTAGCACAGGTCGTCTTCCAGAAACCTCACGAAGGCGTACATCATTCCCACCTCGGCCCCGCGCTTCGGACGCGCTTAATACTTTCCCCCCTCCGTTTAAAAATAAAAAATGTAAACACACACACAAAAGGGGAATGGGGGAAAAAGGCCTCTGCGCTCGGCTACTCTGGCCTTGTCTACATCGCTCCAGATGAGGTGCGCAGCTTCTACACTCTCAACTCCCCCCCCCCCCAAGCCTGCTAACTCCGTGCAAGACTAGAGTAATCGACAATAGAAATGCTGATCGCCAGTGCCAAGATCAACCAGTTAACCTGGTCATATTTGTCAGACACATCGTGAGTATTCAGACACGAAATGACCATTGTTTAGTAGTAAGGTTTACTGACAATCACAACGTTATTAGCAAGTGTGCTGAAGAAGTTGACCTTGCCTAACCAGTTATTAGTTACTCCCTACTTCTCCCACTTTCGGTTACCACAGAAGAATCTTGCTGATCACATGAATGCACTTCACAATCTTTGCATCGGAGAGACATGCTACAATTCTGCTTGCTGTTTTTAACAAAGCTGCGTTTTTATAGGAATGACTTTTATTGTGGTGGTTGCATCCTCAGTAGATATCCCACTGAAACCAATGCATCTTAACAGGTTGGATTCACCGGGAGTTTACTGGTCTTTTTTCCCTCAGTTTCTGCTGGAAGGTAATTACTAGCACAGACATAGCACAAACATTCCATTTTAAAGTAGCAAGCTAGCATACTGTAATGGCTACCATAAAGTAATATACTGTTTACTAACGTCTGGGCGGCATAAAATACTTCATTAATATTTTAGGAGTACTACTAATCTGCTTAAATTGTGGCCGTAAATAAACGTCCGTATATTACCTAAAAACTGGCGGCTGGGCAAATGTTGTGCCCTGGTGATTATTGCGCATGCGCGATATAATATCGACATGATATCGCCCGGCCCTAATTTTAATATAAATTTTCACTGTCAGTTTTCATTTGTTTGTGGTGGAACATCACTTGCAGTTTGCGACTCAGCAGGACAATGGATAAAGCTGTGGTTTCACCTATGTGGTCATGGGTTTGATTTCTGCTGTGTATGGATTTTGCTTGTTCTTGTATTTGTAGGTTTCCTCACATCTAAAGACATGAGGTTTATGTGGATTCCTGTCTTTTAATTGCTCAATGTGTGTCGGACCTGTTTTGTGTCCTGCCAGTCCGTCACAGAGCATAATGACACATTATGGGCAATTCAGAGATACCAGTTAATTTTGCTATTACGAGTGTAACAGTAGGTATTCCTACCGAAAAATTTCGGTATGGGTTTTTCGGATTTGTATGTATATGTACTGAATGAACGAAGCAAATGCGTAACTTTGTGCATTTGTGTTTCCCTGAGCAACATTCAGAAGTGGTGGATGAAGCCGCGCCAACAGACGTGCATAGTTTCGGCAAACATTGATAAACCAGTATTTGTATGTACAGTTAATTTTTGAAATGTGCGTTTTAATTGATATTTTTATTTCTTTGAGAGAATATTTTTATTTAAAATTTTACTTTTTTATTAGTATGTTGCAGCAGTATTGAGAGACTTTTTAAAGAAATATTTTATTCAGTAAACCACTGTTTATTAAACAAAAAAAAGCAATTAATGTTTTGTTTCTTTTACCCTTGCTGTACTGAAACTGTAATGAACTGTGACTTGAAAACCAACGTACATACTGAACCGTGATTTTGTGTACTGTTGCACCCCTACTCGCACGTGTTTTGGCTGTGGAAGAAAACCACCAACCTCCAGCCTTAGAAGAAAGATATAATAATACTACAGACTAAGCTCCAATGCTACCCAAATAAAAAGAATAAGCCTCTGAATTTCATTGCAATGCTTGAAAGGTCATTAAAACACACTTCTTAAGTGAATGAAGAAGTAAAGGAATATATATTTAGTGTGTGTACAGACACACACACACACCTGTACTCATATCTTTGTGGGCACTGTCCACACATTTATTTCTATGGTCAAAACTCCAACAACGACCATTTTAACCCATACCCAGCCCTAACCTTAACCATAAGTAACCAAACAAAATACAATTGTTTTGGCATGTTTAGTTTTTTTATATTGCGGTCACAGATTTTTACAAAATTGAATTTCCCTTCGTGGGGACAGAAAAAAATTATCCTCACAACATCAAGATGACAGGTTTTTTTCACATTGTGGGA
>JAOYFF010000031.1:44921-59606 GCA_025773925.1 Cryptomyrus ogoouensis
CAACTGGAAGACTAAGGTAAGCTTTAACTGTCACTCTCTCCTGTATTTTTCTCAATTTTATATTACACACCGGTTTGGGGCACCCTTAAAGTTCCACCCTGTTAGGATATATTACGGGAAATATTTATTGGAAAAAATATTTTTAAAAACATGTTAAAAATAGCTACTGCTGATCAGCTGTAGAGTGTGTGCTAGCTAAATGTTGCTCACTCAAAGAGCTAGAGCTAAATTAATTACTATAAATAATTGTATAATTGTTTTTAATTACTATAAAAATGAAATATACCATGTATTCAAAATGTTTTGTCTTGTCAGTTAGGGTGCTTTTCCTCTGCACCAGGTATTGTATTTTTGGTACGGTACTTTTGGTACTTTTCCTTTAACTTTGACTTCCGATCAAGTACCAGTACCAAATGTTCCAGTACTTAAAGTGCCAAACCAGCTGGGGTACTTTTTTGGTACTTCAGTACTTTGGAGTGGGACTTGAAATGCTTTCTTTGTTGACTGGTTATGCAAATAGCCTGCCTTACAATACACACAATACATCAGCTGTCTTGAAAAAAGTTGCAAACTCAGAAAACAACGATAACTTAAATAAAAAATTAAAGTAGTAATAATGGATGGACAAATGAAGAGACCCAAGCATAAATTACAACGTGGCTGGAAGAACAGATAAAACAAGATCTGGATTGCATGACAAGAAATAACATATTTTGTATAATATACTAGCATGGTATTGGGAAATGTTCATATATGGCAATGTGTTTTTGTTGTAATAAATATTGGGATATTTATAAAGCAAAAAAGAAGTTCAACATGAATATCTCACATATCTACTAGGAGTGATTTCAACACCCATCCAGTTTCTGTAACTGCTTGTCCTGTTCAGGGTCATGAGGGGCCCAGAGCCTATGGATGCAAGGCAGAGAACATAGCTGGGCACACTCATGTACAATTAATTCATGCATGCATACCTATGGGCAATTTGGTAACTCCAATAAACCTCAGCATGTTTTTGGACTGTGGGGGAAGCCGGAGAATCCGGAGGAATCCCCACGATGATATGGGGAGAACATGCAAACTCCACACACACGGAACCCTGGAGCAGATGTGTGAGGCAACAGTGTCAATCTCTGCACCACTAAACCAGCCCTCTGATTTAAACAGCAAGGATGAAAATGATTGTCTTGGAGAATGTATACAGCACTCATGCAAAAGCAGTGGAGGTAAACTTTAAACTGATTTTTAAACATATACTAGATAATCTTAAAAAAGATATAATCCTTAAAATACAAAACTTTTCCTATGACAGAGTCAAAATGTTTTAGTGAAACTTAAACTCCCTGTGCTATAATGTCCATACAGAACTGAAGGTAAGAAAAAGCCTGATCTTTAATCTATCTGACCAGTGATGTGAGAATTGCACGCGCATAACATGCAACATTGGTATTAATTTGCACATCATTCCTCCCTATAATATATTGCCGGCATTTTTCAAATTCAGGACAAAGTACTCCATCTTGTGTTGTGATGTCATTCAGCGCTGGTACCAGTTTTTACACCAGTGGAAAACCAACACTTTGAAGTATCATACTTTTAGTACTCCTGGAAAGTGTGGTGGAGAAGCTCCCTACTCTGCCTGGAACACACTCCCGACCCCCTGCCGGCCTGACCAGGGCAAGTAGTTAGAAAATGGATGGATGGATATTTCCATAAAGTAGATATCTGCTTACCACAGGAAAAAGGTGTAAACTTTTGAGCTAAAAGTATTTAATTATCAAGAGATTATTAATCTTAGCACTAAATAAAAATAAATGCAAACAGCAATGCGCTGAAAGAACAGCAGAAGGGCACATCTGCTGTAATGAAGTATGAATGCTTTGAGCTGACTATACAAAAATAAAACAAATATAAGTAAAATATGTGTGCTTTTAATAAAAAAGCAAAAATATACAAACATACACACAATGAATGCAGCCTGGATTTTTGTTCGGATCTACCTTTCCCAAGTTTCAGTGTAAAGTGAGTTGTTACGAGCAGCACTGCCCAAACTCAGCATTCGCATACAGAGAAACCCATCACGTCCAAGGCAGTCATGTGATAAATTACACCAGACTTGATATATGGCTGAAGGCAGTCCAGTGCTCAGTGCACAAGCAGGTCCTTCAAGCAGGCTTTGTTACTCATAAACTCAGGGGCTGCCAAAGGTCATCAGGAATGAGATCTAATTGGCGAAATGCCACAGGAAACCAGAGTGGCAGGCTGCTCCACCCAATAGCAGGATCATAGTTAATCAACCAATATCTGCCATCCACTGGCCAGTCTTTTCATATGTCCGAGTCTGGTTTGTTCAAAAACATCCCGATGGTTCCTACATCATTGTGGTGTAGTTTCAATGGCATTTCCTGTCTGGAAACTGCCTCATCCTCCTTATTAACAATTTACTAATTCATACTCTCAAACACATAATTTGGCTAATTATATTTTGGCAATTAATCAAAGCCACAATTAAGGCTTATGGTGACAGGACTAGTTTATTAAGTGCTGATCAGAGGTTTGTTGAATTAAAGGAGATAACTGAATCATCACTACCATGACCCCACACAGTTTGAATCTGATTTTCTGTCGGAGGTGGAGGGAGGCATCTGTGTTCAGAGGCAGACACGGACAGAGATGCCAAAGACAGAGGGAGACATTCACATTTAGAGACAGACACAGACAGAGACATTGGAGATGAATGGAAGCATCTGCGTTCATAGGCAGACATAGACAGAGACACTAGAGATGGAGGGAGGCATCTGCGTTCAGAGGCAGACACAGACAGAGAAGCCAGAGATAGAGGGAGGCATTCACATTCAGAGGCAGACATGAACAGAGATGGGAGATATCCACATATAGAAGCAGACACAGGCAGAGGTGTTGGAGATGGAGGGAGGCATCCACTTCAGAGGCAGACATAGAGAAGCCAGAGATAGAGGGAGGTATGTACATTCAGAGGCAGACACAGATAGAGAAGCCAGAGATAGAAGGAGGCATCCATATTTAGAGGCAGACACAGAGAAGCCAGAGATAGAGGGAGGTATGTATATTCAGAGGCAGACACAGATAGAGAAGCCAGAGATAGAAGGAGGCATCCACATTTAGAGGCAGACACAGGCAGAGGTGTTGGAGATGGAGGGAGGCATCCACATTCAGAGGCAGACACAGATAGAGATGCCGGAGATGGTGGGAGGCATCTCCATTCAGAGGCAGACACGGTCAGAGATGACGGAGATGGAGGGAGGCATCCAAGTTCAGAGGCAGACATGAACAGAAATGTTGGAGTGGACGCGGTCCCACGACAGTTTGGGAGGCTCTGGCTTTGCGGACCCCTTTGTTACCACTGGGTCAGACATCATGTACTTCCAATTAGCAAGATGCCGCCTCCCTCATCTATCTTAACTGGTGACACATTACCCTGCATTAGAACAGATGAGAGGAAAGGGCAAAAATGATGTTACTGATGGGCATAGACTGGTGAGCCGTACGTCACGCTCTTCTGACTTGAATTTTAAAAAGCAAGCAAGTGATAAAATTACCATTTTTTATATACCTCGGTGAGGAAAGTTTGCTTTTAAAAGGATGAGAAATTTGGCAAATTAGGGAGCTCTACCACTGGGGGATGCATTAATGTGAGCGACAGCCAATCGCAGCTGGCCACCTGTTCTGCTGCTTTAGACAGACAGACGCTGGTACAGGTGCATCTGTTGGCTTGGCGTGACCTACAGAGATGGCTGTGCAGGAAACCAGGGCTTATGATGCAAATGATGAGACTACAGTGGGGACAGCAGGGCTGTTTGGAGAGGAGGCTGAAATGGCTTTAGAATTGTGCACGTATATACCAGGGACTCAACGACTACTGTTTGGAGCAAAAATGGCTGGAAATTACTGTTAGGATATATGACAGTAAGTTTTAATTACTTTTTTTAAATGTCACCAAAATGATCTATGTTATATATGTGTAATTATGTTACTTTATTTATTCTCTTAATTATTGGATCCTAAATAAGTAAAAAAAAGCCTGAAGCTGATATGAAAATAGACAAAGTATCACCTCAGACATGTACAGAGGACACTAAATAGAGAGTGGACATGAATTACTCATGTGGTTGGCCTGTAGACACGCTAACAAAAATACAGCAAGAACACGGAGCCAACTATACTGTGAAAGTCCGTGCCCCCTCCCCCCCAACCACTGCCACCACCCTGTAGTGCTTTTTCAGTGATGCCACATGGGGCATTGATCACTTCTGTAAAGAACAAAAAAACTGCTCCCCAACAGGGGTGATCATGTTTCGGGAAAGGTCTATTGGGTTACTAGGGCGTACTGTATTGATTATTGATGGTTCGGATCATATATTCCCCTCTGAATGCTGTCCAAGAACAGAGAATCTGACATAAAACACCAAGCCCTACTGTTCCTGCCCTGAAATAGTGACAATGGTTTAGAAGAAGGGACACTATTCATCTTAATTTTGGCTCTATAAAAGGTAATGGGATGGCCTATAAGATTTTTTTTTATCTATCCATTCCATCCATTCTTAAATTCTTTCCAAGTACATCCAAATGTGCTAGTAAAACCTGAATATCCTAAGATGAGATCTTGTACAAACATATAGATTCTCAAGCAGAATCTCGTAAAATTGTCCTTGGATCTTTGACCGGAAAAACACAGATTTGCTTCTAAAGCAAAATTTCTAATGAAAACTGTTTGCAGACTTAGTGTAAATGGTAGAATTTGGCCTGAATGCACTGCATGGAACCAGCTGGAATGGAGAGATCATGGCTAAACTAAGGAGTAAGACTGTGATGCTGTAACACTTGGGTGGCTTTGAGAAGGACCCTGGTTACACAACAGCAGCTTAAATCACTGTGGAAGGTGAAGGAACAACTATACCAAAGGGGAACTATATATAAATCTATATCTAATATATGAAACATACTTTCCCACTAAATGTGATGCCTGCTACAGCACACATCACCGAACAGCATAAAGATTTCCATTTATTATTATTATTATTATTATTATTATTATTATTATCCTTCAATTTCAGTTCCATTGCTACAAACCGTCAGCCTGAAAGAGGATCTTCTGAGTCATAGTTGAGTATCTCTGCTAAAAATGAACTACTTAGCAGAAACAAAACTGTTACCATCACTGGGAACTGAATAATAGCCGTGAAACAAGAGATTGCGTAAATAAATCCTGACATCTGTTTACCACCACTGAAGTCCCTTCTTATTATCACCTTCTTGTGAACTTTTTTGTGAAGCAGTCTGGCTTTGATATATCTTTTTTATCTTAGTATCTTATTTATCTTGTTAAGATTACACTAATTCAGTACAGCAGAAAAGCCTAAAAAACAAAATCAACGGCCAAAAAGTGATACCCAGACTGTCCCTGACTTACGACTGGGATTCATTCCGACAGACAGGCCGTACATATGTCTGAATAGGATAATCGCACTGACTTTTCGGTGTGAGAGTGACACTGGGAGATACGCGTGAGCCTGGGATGGTCGCGCTGCCAGGCAGTAAAGTGCTTTTCTGCGGCATCTATCGGATGGCAAACAGTAGGGATTGGAGATATCAGTGATTTTCTTTTGTATTCCATTTCGATTCGATCCAATCTCCGATTTCAAAACCGACATTCAGGACCAGGCCAACCCTAACAATCACATAACATCACCAATTTTGTCAAGCCGGGAAGGGGATGTGGACGGATAGTTCCATTTCCTCAGAGTTCCATTTCCTCACAGTTCCATTTCCCTTCCCCTTTCTCCCCCTATATACTCACTTGATTTTTTTATGCAGTTGTATGTTGTATGTTGTATGTGAGTTGTTGCAAGTAGAATAGGTTGTACGTCTGTGACAGTAAGTATGTGTAAGTATAAATGTTGGAGCTGTGCCAATGGATCTGTGCCCAGGGTTGTGGGTTTGAATCTCTTGGCTCTTTGGCGCTAGAGCAAGGCCCTTAAGGGACCCTGGCTGACCCTATGTTACTTTGGTCAAAATAAATGTAAAAGTGATAAAGGAATTAGATATTTTACAGTTTAAACTGATTCTCCTCAAGTTGACATATAAAAACAATGTGGTGTTGTTGTTGTTTGCCTTTGTTTTAGTGGGTTCACATTGCCATGCGAAGGAAAGGTTTGTCACAGAGTATTCTGGTAGGTAAACCCCTCGAGGGAGAGAACACAAACAAAAATCATGCGATAAGCAGGCACTGCACAGTTCCACAGAGGCGCTCAGAAAGGCTCCCCGAAAAAGCTGAGCCAAAACGGCAGGCTCCTGTAGTGACCCTCGGAACAAGGCCTGCCCACCACCCTGTCCTATCAACACCAAGCAGCTGCAAGTGGCTCCATTCAACTGGGCTGGGAAACGCAACTTCACAATTACGTTCTGTGCAGTGCCAAGTGGACAGAAAGGCTGACAAAAGCCCACTGCCCATGTGCATGCACTGCAACATCCATTACATGCACTGTCCCCAGTAATAAACCGAACTCCAAGGCATTTGGGGCAGATGTTCTGTTAATGGTTTTTAACAGGATGTGTTACACACTCCTCAAAAGCCACGGTGAGTCAGATAAATCCCAGCTCATGCAGTGCAACAGATACCTTTTGTTAGAAAAAAAAACACATACTGAAATTCATATACATTTATTGGGTTGCTGAAACAATCCAGCATAGTTCTGTAACACCTTTTGCATTACAAACACACAAACACTTTGCATTAAGATAATAAAGTCAGTCATAATCTTAAATGATTATTTCCATGAGGTAGCAAACGTTGCCCCAGAACGTCAGGATGGGATAGAGACATGTTTCTAAATCACACTTACATGGCACGTATTTTTCAGCATTTCAGATTGTAGCCCTCCTCTGCTCCATGTCTGCTGAATTATCACGCCTATTCTTAATTCATTAGCACGTCCATGCGTATTTAGCACTGTTCCTGTGTATGTTCCTAAAAAATCAACTGGAAAATTGCCTTTTTAGAGTGCCTGGAAGAGCCGTGGCTTTTTTCCCTCCATTTTACCCCGTTTCAGTGTTTGTTTTTTTAACACTAGACTGATAACAGAGTCACCAATAATGAAGTGTGGGGAGATAAAATATGCAAATTAGAAGAGAAAGGATATAATTAGGGTAATAATAGGAAGTGTTGTTTTCACAGCTGCTCATTTTACAAACCCCTGATAGTCTTTTATAAATAATGTCCCCTCCGTGACTCTCTCTCTTTTGTCTGAGCTTGGAGCCACGTCCCCAGTTGCACACCAGCGGTGTGGCCCCGCCGGTGCGAGTGCCGGTTGGAGTGTGGTGCAACCATCCATGGTCCCAGGCAGAGACCCATGGAGGGACACCGGCGGACCAAACACCCCTAGTCTGCCCACATCATTGAGGAGACGGGAGAGACTCCATATTGGAATTTTTTTCTCAGAACAGTAGCGTGTGACGTACAAATGGGAGAATGCTGTGGGGACTTTATTTGGGCACAGGTTTATCAAGTAACCAAAGCGGAACAAAAACAAGAAAGAGCCATTTTGGCTTCAGTATGGGGAAATACAGAGGAGAACAAAACCAGTGCTGGACCTTAGGTAAGGACCACAGAAAGGGCCAGCCAACATGGTGTGGGGATGTAATCCAGCAGGGCAAAGGCCAGGCCACACAGACACAGCACTGCCCTTCACATTCCCAGAAATCATCACAGGAAGACCCAAACGAACACACACACTTACTTATACTCTATGTCCTTTACGTACGTGGTGAAAAGAAATCATATGACGAACTGTGTGATGAACAGACGTTATGACTGAGTTATTCTTTCTGTAGTAGGGAAAGCATACATGCTACGCACAATAGAGAGCGACTGGGAGGAGCAGATACAGCCTTCACAGCACTCCAAAGGCGACGGGGAACCAGGGCCATAAATCCTACACATCTGCAGGCGTTTCTCCCATTTCAAAGCTGCTGCTGCATAGCCACTGGCCTCTTACTGAGCATGTGCAGCAGTGAAACAGCATGGAAAGACACTCCCTGACACGCTCAGACTGAACCTGATATGTGCAGGAGGATCCAGACGCACATTCAGTGCTGCATGTGTACCCATCAGATCAATGCGTTCACTATTAGGGACCACCAACCCTTCACCACAAACCAGTATGAAGGCCTGAGCTATACATTGAAGCTCATATCCATCTATAAACTGAGCAGACTGTAAACTGCAGGAATAATCCATGCAGCATAGGCTTTTCTCAATAACCATCCATGTATCACCAAAGGTTTTTGCACAATGTTTTCCCAACATCACACAAAGTTTCCTAAGCAGTGCTTGGAAAACTGACATATTTCCCTTAAGAGGAAGTATTTATTGCAATTAAACCTGGGCTTCCCAGGATTCGGTTTGTGTTCTCCTGTTTTTAACTATTTGACAATTGGAGGATGACAGAGTTTCTATTACAGGTAGACTGTACGTGCAATGCAGAGTAATAACAAGCATGGTGTGAATTCACTGGTATAAAATCCTCCCCAGCCACGAGACCCGCAGACCGCACAGCGGTGAGGAAAGCAGTCAGGGTAGCGAGGTTCCAGGACAGACGGCCAATGTGGACACTGAAGCCCACACCCCATCAGCAAACAGGGGGGCAGAGTCAGACTGTTGGGGGAGTACAGGCACACACTTTGGGTTGTCCCCACGCATTCGTCTGTGACCATGTTTGGGAAGGGAGTCATCACTGCAGGTCATGCTCTTCCGCTTTCTTCCACACTTTTATGGGAAGCCTGTGGTACTTGATTGTGGTCACCAAACTAGCCATATTAGGGTTCTAGTGAGAGACTGGTTGGCATTGCTACTCACTTCTGTTTACCACGCAGGTCACAGAGCTATTTTAGGTTAGTTGGGTGATGCGATATTTAGTAAGGATCCAGGTTAGTCAGAATCTAGTGAGAAGTGAAATGTCCACTTGCCGCCATGTCTGCCCTGTTAATGCAGGAGGACAGCCTGCGTGTTAAGCGGGAGATGATGGATGGACAGCCTGCGTGCCGTTTTTGCTTCTTATAAAAGTTCCTTTGATGTTCTCTTTCGTCATTCTAGACAGCATATATTTTTCTGTCATCACTGCTGTACCCATGCAAAGCCTAATCACGTGGCCTCCTTTCTGATTTGACAGTTCTGCTATTCTCCTTTAACAGGTTTTTTTAAATCACATTCACATGGTGCTATGCGTAACCTGGTTTTTGTTGCTTGAAAGGAAAGCTTCACACGTTAACATTTTGGCCTCCTAATTAAAACATTCCTAGAGATTTTCAGAAGGGTCTGGTCGCTGCCTGACACGTCTGGCCTGTAATGGGGGAAAGCCAAGCACAGCCTTTATCCTGCGGGCATCATAATACCCAGAATGCCAAGATGCTGGTGCTCACTGCCCCCAGTGGCTTGACGAGGGACAGCTTCCCTACTGGAGGTGTTTTGAAGGTTGCCTATTATCTCATTGTTCCTCTCACATCTATCCCAGTATCATGAATGCAACTGACCTTTTTTCAGTGAAAGGAAAAGTTACAGTGGGAAAAGGGCCTAAACAGCAAAGTAAAGTTAATTTGATGAGCACAATGTCGGTCACTGTCCGGTGATATGAAAAGGGCATTCAAATCGATACATCGACAATGCTTTCCAAAGAACGTCCGCACCCAATTTTCCTCTTGTGATTGCCCTGTAACTCCCAGCTCAATCCTTCCTCTCCTCACCTCGTTACACACCCATATACACAGAAGAAAGTGTGTATATATACTATTATAGATGTACACAAAGGATTATCTTCTCTACCTTCCGTTTCACACACATACACAGACAGTATAGGCACAGTGTGTGACTTTTCATATATGTATACACACACACACACACACACAAATCTAGTTTTATCTCTTTTTCCTCCAAACACATGTATACTGTTTATATATATGTATATATGTGTGTATGTGTGTGTGTGTGTGTGTGTGTGTGTGCGTGCATGCGCGTGTGTATCTTTTACCTCCTGTTACGCATGTACACAATGTGCAGTGTGTGTGTGTATACACTTTTAGATTGCCTTTATCTTCTCCCCCTTCATCCTGCACACACCCCTCTGCCTGTGTGCACCACTGTGGCACAACAATGACCAGAGCTAATCATTATTTAGCCGTGCAGAGCCTGGAAAGGTCAGTGGTCCGAAATGTCAGGCTTCAGCAGAACCAGATGCGCATCACTTTGCTCAAGTGTCCAATTAAAAAGAAGGGATAGAGGAGAGCGGTCCGGATGGGGAGCACTCCACACAGCAGGGCTAATGAGGGGCCCAACACCACTGATCCAGGGGCCACTCACACCCGGGTCCTGCCCCTGCCGGATCTCATTATGCTCTTCATGTATCCTTTCATTCAACCTTTCTGAGGGGTTACAGGTAACCACACCTTTACAGGTGGGTCAGTGACCTCCCTCAGAGATCCTGCACCCTCTCTGAAGGGTTACAGGAATCTACACTCTGACAGGGAGCTCAGCGACCTCCTTCAGACGTCCCGCACCCTTTCTGAGGGATTATAGATAACTGCATCCCCACACGGGGCTCAGCGACCTCCATCAGAGGTCCCGTACCCTCTCTGAGAGGTTACAGGTATCTACACTCTGACAGGGGGCTCAGTGACCTCCCTCAGAGGTCCCGCACCCTTCTTGCAGGGTTACAGGTATCTACACCCTAACAGGGGGCTCAGTGACCTCCCTCAGAGGTCCCTCACCCTCTTTGCAGGGTTACAGGTAACCACACCCTGACAGGGGACTCAGCAATCTCCCTTAGAGCTCCTACACCCTCTCTGTGAGGACAGAGGTAGCACAATATTTATTCACGGTGTTTTGTTACACACCCAGGGTCAGGGAGTAAACAGGGAGCTGAGAGGCATACACTGGCATTAATTAGGAACGTGGTAATGTGTGCTGTGTTTACTCCGACTTTACACCAGTCTAACGAGACGAGATTCTGAGGGAAAGACAGGAAAGTGATGGCAGCGGGGCTTCAGAAGACTCCCACAGGCCAAACATGGCCATTCACCTTGTGAAGGTCGGTGCCGCCCTCCTCGCCGACCTGGTGACAGATGCCGCGTAAAGCTGGGAAATCAGCGGCCGCCACGTGCCGCACATAAACATCACTTTAATCAAAGCACATTGCGCCATCCCCATATTGCAGACATATGGCTGCTGTACCCATTCCTGCTCACCCATCTGCTTCCCCCACACAACTCTACGCTCTGCGCTGTCACACAGCTCTCTTCTGACGGCAGGACCGCTTCCCCATGGCACTGCTCCCCATGGGAGCAACCCCCCACCTGCCCCCACCCGCTCCCACCGCAGCAGGGCCCGTCCCACAGACGTGCCATCGGCAGAGACCACACGCAGACGGCAGGGGTGTTCCAGCCCGGTGCTGCACTCGGTGTCAATAGGGGTGTGATGAACGGAGAGGAGACTCACCCGGGCTGGTGATGGTCAGCAGGTCCAGGCGACGCTGTTGCTGAAAGGCAAGGAGAAGAGATGTGAGTCTGCCTGTGTAATGGACATGGGACTGGATTATTCATAAAGGCGTATTCACCATGCTGAATGCTGCCTACCAGCTCAATGCAACAGTGCTGTCCTCCTGCTTATTTCCTTATGAGTGCTTTAAAAGTGCTGCCTTTATGCAGCTGGACCTATTCAACACATGGATGTTCTCTATTTTCTTTATATAACACTTGAACGTCTACGACATGTAACCTTCCAAGGACTGGGTGTCCGTATCATCAAAGGCCCAGTTCAGACAGTCTGCCCCCTAGTGTAAACAACAGTATATGCCTTGGTTCGCTCATACCCCGAAAGTCTCAGCTCCGCCACTTTAGCCTGTTTCATCATGCTCGGGACTACCCTACTCAGTAACGCAGGGCGTCTGTGAGTTTGCCAATGTGACACCTCGCCCCCCTCTTTAACCCCACGGCAGTGCTGTAGACTCCCAAGTGTTACATTAATCAACACCTTCTCCCTCTTGATCTCAACATCCCTGAGGAACAAAATCACGCACCACACTATTTGAAGTGCAGAGGCACTCCTCTCTCTCTACATTTTCACATATCAGCGCACTCTCTTTTTTTTCTCCCCACTGATGTCTGTCTTTCCGGCTTCCCATCTGAGCTCCTGTAAGCCGAATCCAACGGGGCTCGCGGATTGCGATCAATAAGCAGGCAGTTATGGGCGGTTTTGGCAAAAGGGACACGGTGGGCTCTGTTGAGAGGAGACGGTGGAGCTGATGAAGGGCACCTCAGTGCAGGCAGGCGGACGTGAGCGGGGTCCCCGGCGCTGGGCAGGGGCTGAGCAGCAGAGGTCACTGTGACAGCACTCCTGCCACAGGCCCCAGATGCACTTGACACCACCTGCCTGCCATTGTGCTAGAGAGCCCTGTGGTTTTTCCTAACACCATAATAACAGCAATTTCTCTTAATGTAAGTCCACACAAGAAAAATGAAATACATAAGCACTCTCAGGCATTCCTTGGCATTTCTATTTCAGAGCTCCTCATTAAGAATACAGATATAAAATGGATACCACATGAATAAATGTATAAGTCAGTCAACTACTGCATTATGCGTGCAGCTATGATACATGGCTACATATATACAGTATAGCATACAAACGGGTTGCCCTGTGAAGCACACACTGTCCACAAAGAGGAAATCCTATTGCTAAAGGAGTCTAAAGCCCAGTGTGACAATAATATGAAACATGACTAATAATGACAATTACTTGATGGAGGTATAGCTATACTGGCAAATGTGTGTGTTTGAGGTGGTCTGGAAATCACTAGGGTGAACACTAAGGTTCTCAGGTTTATGCCACAACCAGTTAAAGCAGCTGCGATTTTTCAACGCAGTCCATGACGGCGACGCTGAAAATGCGTCGACATCAATATTTAATTATTTTTAAAAATCGAATCATCATTAAAAAATTATTTTAGTAAAATTAAAATTAAATAAAAAAATTAAAAATTCATTATAACAAGTGTGTTCCTTTAATATCACTCTGTCTTTATGGGATTAGTTTAAATTATCACTAAATAAAAAGGTGGCACTGGAGGTTACACTGCATGGTGCAATGGCATACCACGGCGGTACTAGCGCTAGGCATGAGCAGCGGAAGAGAAAACACACAGGCGCTATTCTAGATCGCCAGAGAAGGCAAAACCACCGTGTTGTCTATTCATATTTATTAAATTACCATTAGTACGGGCCAATTTTTAATATCTTTCGTCCTTGTAGCTGCTAAATACACTCATTATTAAAGCCATAAAGTTGTCTGCCTGCTACCTTGGAATCTCCACTGAATAAGTGTTTGTGAGAATGTTTAGACTACAATATGGGTTTATTCTACATGGATTGACGGTGCCAGTGTGCGTTCATGCACATTGGACTTGGGACCAGTGTCATTATCGTAAACTAAAACAAACAAAAAGAGACGCTAAATAAAAGAAAATAATTCGTGAACTGAAATAAAAATGAAAACCATATTTACAAAAAAAATAAAAACGTGTCGGACTTTAATCTGCAAAAAGTACCGCCACACCACCAACATCTTTTTTTACCACAGTATCCATCCATCCATTTTCTGTGACTGCTTATCCTGTTCGGGGTTGCAGGGGTGTCTGGAGCCTATGGGCCCAAGGCAGGGAAAAACCCAGGCTGGGGCACCAGCCCATTGCAGGGCACACTCACACACATGGGCAGTTTGATAATTCCAATAAACTTCTGCATGGTTTTGGGCAGTGGGGGGGAAACTGGAGTACCTGGAGGAAACCCCACAATGACAGGGGGAGAACATGCAAACTCCACACACGGAACCATGGCGGAGACTCAAACCCAGGTCCCAGACGTGTGAGGCAACAGTGCTAAGCACTGCATGACTGTGCCACCCCTAAACCACACTACCTCATCTTGTGGCTCTTGTGGCTGCTGATCTGTCCCTTCCTTCATCATGACTTCAATGCTTATCGCTTGTGTTGCAAGTGGTGTGCTCCACTAACCAAAATTAATAAGCATAAGTATATGCCAAATTCATACAGATTACTAACTTTTGGGCATCGCAATACACATCTCATTAATATTTTTAGGCATACTACTAATCTGCTTATCGAATTGTTGGCAAAAATATGTTCATATAGTGCTGAAAAGCCTGCGTACATTATCTAAAGCCCTGCAATGGCATACAGTTTGTTATTGTCAAAATAAAATTTGCTTATATTAAAGGGTCAGGTTAATTTTCTGGAGGAAATTAATTGTTTACATTTATCGACCAATCGATAAAATAGTCGATAGATTAATCAAGAAAAATATTCGTTAGTGGCAGCTCTACAACCAATGATCCACTGATATCCCTGTCATGGGGATTACTGACAGTTAATGACCTCTGGTTTTTGTTAGTATATTTAACGTGAAATATATATATATATATATATATATATATATATATATACAGTAAAACCTTGGATTGCGAGCATAATTTGTTCCAGAAACGCGCTTGTAATCCAAAGCACTGGTATATCAAAGCGAATTTTCCCATTACAAATAATGGAAACTCAGATGATTCGTTCCACAACCCAAAAATATTCATAT
>JAOYFF010000031.1:81382-94477 GCA_025773925.1 Cryptomyrus ogoouensis
GATGGATGGATGGATGGATGGACAGAAATTATCACAGAAAAACTGATTTTGTACTGAGCCAATACTTTTTCCCCAAAAGGGAGCTGGGGGGAGCAAAAATGTGGACCGTCTGGCAGGGAACTGGGGGGAGCAAAAATGTGAATTGTTTGGCAGGGAACTGGGGGGAGCAAAAATGTGGACCGTCTGGCAGGGAGCTGGGGGGAGTAAAAATGAGTCCTTCATGCCCATAGCCAGCACCCTAGCTAGGGCCATCACTGGCTGGGCCTAGCAGAGATAACAGGCAAAAAGGTTGGAACTCATTACTTAGCAGTGAAATTTCACACATAAAAGTCTAATTAGATTCAAGACAATTATTTTTCAGAAATGACTACAGTACTGAATCAGAAAATGGGTCAGCACTACATTAATATCTTCAAAGTACAAATGGAAACAAATTTTAGAAATCATTACTGCACAGAAATAAAGTATACACATTTAGTTTGAAGTTTGTATGAGTTTCTTTTTTCTAACTTCCACTTCATAGAGACGTCATAGCTGCCATGAAATGGCAAAGTATATATAGAAAACAGGCTTTCGCCGTCATGTTTAAAAAATGAAAATCACCACAATAACCCCAAATATAAAGGAGGATTAATAAAGGCTTCTGGAGCTGCACCCTCGGCGCAGGCAGGCGTGCCCCTCGGTAGGTGCAGTACTATTCCTCTCCAGCATGCCTCCCCCACCCTGGAGCCCCAGAGCCCCAATAACCTTCAGCCGGCTCCGCTGCAGCTCTAATGAAAAGCGGGCTGCAATCCTGTCAATTTCACCAGCCTAGCTGGGTGCCGTTAGAGGCAATCGACTCAGTGAATAGAGGCACTATATCACAATATGCAGGTGCTCACTGGAAAGGAGGGACATTGTGCCTTTGGAGAGCAGCGCTGGCATCCATCTCCGGCACGAGCTCGCTTCTGGGAGAGGCGGGCGCTCGCTGGAGCCGGGAGAGAAGGGAGCGGGCAAGAAAAAGAAGCGGGGGGGGGAAAATGAAAGGGCCCGCCACCCTTCAGTCTTCTTCATTGGTTTAACGGGGAAACATTATTCTGTGCGACAGGGGACTTTGAGCAGAGTCTGCAATGGACAAGGGGGATAAAAGAGCTTTGTGGCTGAGGGAAGGCCAAGCAGGTTTGGGGGTGAGCTTTGCTATCAGGCCCCTCCAGTCCTTACACGTGTCGAGGCGACGCACAATGCGGATGATTTTGCGGGCCTGGCTGCAACCCGGCATACAGGACGCCAGGACCGGGTGCACCGAGCTTCTAAGTCTCTCACCCAAAATGGACCTCTGTGGTCTACGGTGGGACTCTTGGAAACCGTTACCTGGCTGCGGCCCGTCGCTTAAGCAGGAGAGACGGGGGCCCCATCTGAAGCGGCCAGCAGAGCTGCATGAAAATGTTTCACAAATTTTACAGTTTGTAATCTACACATTCAGAAAGGGGAAAGTTTCTTTTCATGTAATCCTTCCATTTCTAATGTCATTTCTCCCTGACGGACTATGTTAAATGCAGGTCTCCCTGAGATGTGATTGGTAGTGTTGCAGGAGTCAAATGGGTAATTTTTTTTTCTTCAACAACAGATTTTTCAGTGTGCTGTTGTTCTGTGAGTGTACACGGCAGACAATACCGCACATAATTAGCCCAAGAGCCTCCGAACTTGAACTGAAACAGTGAGGGTTAATGAGGGTCAAACATAAACAGGAGGTACAAAGGATCTTGTTGAGAATTTAAATCCATTTCCTTCCATGAAATTAGACTTCCGGAAAGCGACATATCTGACACTTGTGTGGGGGAGGGTCTGCGGTTGTGAGCTACTCGCTCCAATTGGATGAGCCCAGGCTGCTAATGGAAAATTCTAAGCTCCAGTCGCAGAAACACAAAACTGGAGATCCACTCTGCGTGCCTTTCAATTGACTTTTCCTGCATGGAGCCCCCCGACTGACTTGAGTCTGCTCCAGAACGACGGTGGTGGAAATGTTTATAACAGATTTATGTCCTCCTCAGTCCCGGTCCACTCATCCTCAGACACAATTTAATGGGCTAACAGCTGGTTGATGCTTTTGGATTTCTGGTGCATGTCGCAGTCCTTCCCAGTGTGGAGCTGCGGTCGGTGTACTCAGAACTGCTATGCTTGCTGATTCTGAGCCTCAAATGTGCTTCTCAGAACTGGCATAATCTAGGCACTATATTTGACAGTTCAAGCTGTAAAGATATCTGTTAAATCTATATAAACAACTACACAGGAACAATGCAACAGAATTAGAATCATGTTCTGTATATGCATCAATTTTCCATTATCGACCAAGAGCAGGGTCATGGGGATCCTGGAGCCCATCTCAGAAACCAGTGGTCAGAAGACAGTGACAGACAAACCACTATCCCCCCCCCCGCCAGGGGGCTCCGTGGGAGGACGCCTCCCATGAATGGAATGTAAAGAGTAGAATGTATGTGTACTTGAGTGGTAAGTGAATGGAAACTAAGAAATTTGGTCAGCAATATAGTGACAGGTCATATAAAAAATGGCACAACCACCATGCTCTAATGAGCTGATCTATTTAGTATCAAATAATCTGAGATACAAAAAGTACCAGCCAGAAGTCACCTAAGAAGGAGAGGGATGTAGTGTCACATCACATGGCCTGGCTACCTGTCCTAAACCCACCCCAATATTTTTTGGTCAGTGCATAGTCATTTTATATTTTGGATTCTTTATTATTTTTCTAAGATGTATAAAATAGTACAAAGAAGCCTATCTATGAGTAGTTGTGTCCAGACATTTAAATGCTACTTTGTTTGGTTGAAAAGTATTGGTCCACATGTCCCAGCTGGAAATCAGACTGTTGTGTACACAGTCATCCCTTCCTGAATGCTGCCTCGCCGATCCATGAGATTAATTTTAAAACTCAGGCTAAAACACATCCAGGATCTGAAATCCTCCAACATGTCAACAGATGCAAGGTCCAGTAAGCTGGCCAGACAGGTGACAGCAGGAAAAGGATATGAGTATTAGCCCCGGGAATAAACTGGCTCTGTGCTCCGGCCAGACAGCTGAACTGCACAGAGCAGAAGCTCCCCCTCTGCGAATGAGAATAGCCATCTTCTTTTTAACCCATGCCTGAATATGCCTCACACCATTTACAACAAATTAAGCCCAGCTGAAAGTAAATTTCAAGCTCGACTGAGTTCAGTGGTTGAGTAACTCACTTTACATTCATTTCCATTCTTTACCCCGCAACAGATGATATACTGTATGACTTGTTCATTCTTTTCACTCTTTTTTCTATTTCCTGGGTCCAAAATTTGAAGCCAGCAACGGAAAGCAATTACACTGTCAGAAAAGTGTTTTTTGACTTATTAAAAACCTGAACATTCTCAGAAAACTACTTATTTTTCCAATCCCACCCCCACCCCCCCAGGGTAAGAGGAGCACGATGGTGAAATGAAACAGACACTTTCACATGCCGGGCTGCCATCCATGTAGTCATTTAGGCAGCAGCAGCCTGAGAATTTGGACCAGCGGTTCGAGATAGGCTGTGTGGTCCACATTTAATTTCTCGGAGCACTGTGTTGCCTGCATCTGAGAAGACGTCCCTCTTCCCTTGGTGTTTGGTGCCATCTTACTCAGTGACTGTCTGGCACCCTCCCACAGCAGCTCCTGTAATCAGTACCCACCCTGGAACATGGGCCTGTTGGTAGAAAGTAGCATCTTTGGGCACACCATGCTCCGCCCTTGTGGTGTGACACCTCAGGTGTGGGCTGAGCATGTCTGCCTGACTGCACCAGGGCTAACTGCTCCCAAGCTGGCACAGTTACTGGCCTTTTGCACTGGTACCTACATGTACGGCAGATCAACCCCCATCATGCTCCAGTAAAGATGCAAAGGGAACTCGCACGTAGGTCATCATGGATGCACGTCATTGCTGCATTGGGGGGCAGCAGGTACACAGGAAGCATAGATGTCACTGGGCAGAGTGGAGTGGGGATCACCTCCAGCGAGCATCCATGTGTCAGGACTGCAGAAGTGAAATGGGTGACGGCGCCCCAAATACAGCCTGGCTCACATGGACTGGGGGTCACCGTGAGACCGGACACAGACTCCTGCAGCTTGAGTAGCTACCAAAACCTCAGCTCCGGGATGTGAACTGGAGACTAAAACAGGGGAATGTCACAGAAGCCTGCATGTAGCCATTCTGATATCTGAGATGGCACAAAGAAAATCTGAGCAAAACAATACTGAATCATAATGTGGAGAATGGCTGGAGGTACAAACGCAAGCCTTCAGGCAGAAATAAAATCAGTGAGGGTACAGCACATAAACCACAATACCTGTGTCTGTGTGCGGAGAAAGCCACAGTAGTAGAACATAATGTTGTATTCTCTTAAACACATTCAGGTTCCATGATCAGCTGTGAGCTCTGACCATCTGGCTAAAGCCTTCTGTGGAAAATAACCAGCTAATAATGAAATTCACTTCTGGACCTGAGTTTGGAGGGTGGAAGAAACCAAACGAGACAGTAAATAGCTCTCAAGAAATTGCAATAAATGAAAACATCCCACATGGTTTTTAGCTACATGTTGTGCATTGTGTACAAAGGAGATCCACAAATACACTGAGTATAACAAAATCCATACCTATAATGTGCATTGAGGACCTGGCCACAACCTATACACAGTGGCCACTTTACTAGGTGCTGGCTGATACCATTTTTGCTCACAGCACAGGCTAAATTCTTCAGGCATGGATTGAACAAGGTGCTAGAAACTTTTCTTATGAAGTTTGATCCATGACATTTTTGTACTGTGCTCTTCTTGTTAACTTTAACGAGTCTGGCCATTCTCCTCTGACTCATTAACAGGGTGTTTTCACCCACAGAAAAGACATTCACTAGATGTTTTATTTCATTGCACCATTCTGTAAACTCTAGACACTGCAGTGCAAGCAGTAAGTGAACCTCCTGACCCTGTCCATGTGTTGTATGTACTCAGTTGTAACCATGTCATTCAGACTTATGAGGAGCTGGCTGTTAACACCGGCAAGCATGTACACCTAATAAAGTGTGCATACATTGTGCAAAAGTTCCTGAAAATGGCCCATAGCTCAAAGAACATAGAGTAAAAAAGCTGCCCCCTGCCACCCCCAGCATCAGCAGCCCGTGCTGCCCTCCCGCCTTTGACCTTCTCGCTTCAGGTGCAGCTCTGGCCCTGTGAATCAGCCCCGCTGGCCCTCCAGGCCAGGGCATGTCTCAGCGCTTATTCCCACTAAGAGGGGGAGGATACGGTCCCCCACAGGCTGTCTGCAGGAGGCTCGCTGACCATTAGAGCCCCAAAAATACCCCGTGCCACTAGGTGAGTCAGCCAGCTCCTCTCCTCACCTCCCGGCCCCTCCCTGCATGGCTTTACATGTCGCTCCCACTCATGAGACCTTATGGTTGGTGTCTGAGTCGTATTTCATGAGGTCATCATTCCGGCAAACCTGCAGAGATGGAACCCTTTCCGGATGCTGTAATTCTCTCCCGTTTAATTTAACGTCTCCATGGTGGTCGCTCAATCCTTCCCCACATAACACTTGGTACTTCATCTGGTACTTAAAAAACACACTACACATAAATAGCACTCACACCCACACACATACAATAATTTATAAAATGCTGAGTAAGAGTAATACATATGATCACTATACAAATGCCAACAAGTGAGAATGTTACAACAAACCTTCAAACCATCAAACCTTACATTGAACCATCAGCTTTGCAATCATGTGGACATTACATTACAAAAATGCAATGTAAAGCACTGTTTAATTTTATAGAAAACTTAATTTAAAAAGAGTATGGACATTAGAATCCATGTGTGATATCTCTGATGAATTATGTAACATAAAAAGCAAAATATTCAACTATATCTGGATAAACACCTAGAATAACCTGCAGTACTAATTTCTCATTTACAGTATTTGGTTAAAGTTAACTAGGCAATTGGGTAATCACAGGAGATATTCAGTTTGAGTAAACCAAGATTAGGGGTTACTCTTCCCCTTTAGGGTAGAAAAACAGCATTTTGGGCCGTTCTGGACCATGCTGCTGTTCGTTTGTGTTTTGTTTGGGTGATTTTTCCTGTGTTATGACACAAATGCAATTCCCTTTCTGTGTCTACAGTTCTGGCACTCCTTTCAATTTCTACAGAGATCAGTGGAGCGTAACTGTTCAATATGCAGGCTGTACACATTTATAAAAAAAAGATCATACATCAGATTTTATAACAATATATTGACAACAGTACTTCAGTGAAAAAATAAAGCATGAGTTTGACAGTCTGGGCTCATTTTATGAGGATTAATAACAAAGAACACTATGTTTAAGATTGTTTCCTTGTTTAAAAAAGAGTAATGGTTATTACAATCAGGGGTAGTTCAAATAAAACAGAGAAGTAAAATATAAAGAGACATTATAGGAACACAAAAGTAAGAACCAAATAAGTATCACACATGGGACCAATCTCTGGACTGATTATGTGCCAAAGTAACATGGAAATATGAATAATCACATTATTCTGGACACAACAGTGATGAGCAGGAAAGACTGGTCGCCGACCGGTTTAGTTACAGCTGCAAAGACAGCGGGCAGCTCGGGGCAGCAACTGGGGCTGGCAAATGTGGGCAAGCATCCAGCCGGCCTCCATAAGGAGAAAGCATTAAGAAAGCCACTGATTAAATAGGAAGAAGCTACCCCATGGACACCCAAGATGGGGGGAGCATGAGCATTGCATTCAGGCAGACCAAATGGTGACAGTAAAGGAAAATCCGCAGGAGGCCTGAAGACCCACCAAGAAATGACACACTGCTTGAGACCACTCAGACTCAACAGGAGCCAGGGCCAGCTTCAGCCCATAGTGTCTGCAACTTGTAAGAGTTGAAAGCTCCCACCAATGGCAGATCGCATATATGGATCACATGACCCCAACTTAACAAGGTATCAGAGTGGAACATGTCTGATAATGATATGAATGGATTCCAAGAAACTTGAACAAGAGGATGTGTGGATAGATGGCTAAAGACAAAGGCAACCATGAGTTAATTCAGTAGTTGCTGATTGAACTTGTTAGGTTTACTTAGTTCCTGGACTCCACGTGACCTGCCTGAGTGGGATGGAGCAGAGACGCAGGGCTGCCAGCGGAGTGCATCCAAAGCTGCTGTGCGAAGGCCACTGGAGAGGCGCGATAAACCTGGCAGCACTCCTGAGTCTTCCTGACTCCTGCTGAAGCAGTCGGCATGGGCCCAGATGACAACAAACAAGCCGGCCCAGCCTTCAGGACTGCGGCCTTCGTCTGAGCAGGAAACCAGGCCAAGACAGCAACTTTATACACACCACAGGTCTGGGTGATGATGAAGAAGCAGGAAAAATAATGCAAGCTTCTCCCTCAGCCATCACAACGACCATGTTGAGGCCAGGTGTCACCCGCATCTAGTGAACAACAAAACTGCTCATCATGTTGTAGCTCACAGTCCCACGGGAAAGGCGCTTGAAGCAGGCACATGAACAGGGCCACATACAACCAACACACTGACAACAGCCAAAGAAAGGGCCTGGGAATGAGGAGAGGCCCACTGAAGGTGGACCATGCAAAAGGATAGCTGCAGAGAACATTACAGGGCCTGGAGAAAAAGGGCCCAAGGTAGCTCTGTATCATGGTGGCCAGCGGGTCACAGAACACACTGGGAAACGCTGCTGATGAGTACGAGCTGCACTGCAACATACAGTGTCATGTGGATTGCTTACTGATCACTAGATCTACTGAGGTTTCACCCTAATGACTGACGTCACTATGACTCCCGAAAAATTGATATCAGTTTTGTGGCTCAGATGAAGAAGAATGATGTCAATGCAGATATAAATTAGACAGAATATCAGTAAAATGTTTTATAACTCAAAATGCATATACATTTAGAACATTAGGAAATAGGCAGAAAGACAATAATTATAATTTGACATTAATTATAGATATGGTAACAGAATCACACTGATTTTGTAATGAGATAGTCTTCAACCCTTCTTATACCTGACTAGACCAGAGCGAGGGACCTCCTACCAGTACGGCCTGACATTATTTTTTCACTAACTATCGAAAAGGACCATGAGTACCAACAATGTATTTTGTTAAGCTTTATAGGTTTGTTGTGGACTTGAACATCTCTGTGCTAATGAATAAAAAAATGCAATCGCTTGATATTAGAGATTCAGACACCAAAGTATTATGCTGTTAATTGATTAGGTCGATTAAAAGAGTTTACAGTGTAGTTTGATACTGTGCTGAATGAGATTCTCTCTCTTGTGTTTGTCCTGTGCATCCCTGCCATAGCTCACATAGTCCAGACATACGCATGCACCGCATTTGCCCTGCAGTGATGGTGTCCGGTGTGGTATTTTGGAAATCTGGCATTTCCCATACTTGTTGCTGAATCTTGACATGGTGTTGGACAGCTGCATTAGGAGCTCTGGTATGAAATGTCTTCTTATGGTGCATTCCTTGTAAGGAAGCCGTTTGTTTATTCCAGCCAGATCCGTCCCCCTGCATCCTGCTTCCCTCACAGAATATCTGCAGGCCATCTGGTCCACCAGGTCCACTCTAAACCCCACCAGGCTGCAGGGCTTCACTCCTGCAGGTTCACTCTGCTCCCCTGTCTGCGTAACATTCTGGTCACAACACACCATTCACGTCGGTCACATGACTATGGCTGCTGTCTCCTGTCAATGTTTATTATTCTAGGCTGGATTCATGCTTGTTTTTGTTTCCATTTCAGTCGCTTGACTGCATTCAGAGATTTGAAAGAAAAGATGAGTTGAGGCATCTTCCCAATTCTTGGATGCATTCTAGGTACCTCCTTGCCATTTACTGTGATATAGAGAGAACGATGCATTTGGCCGGTCAAGCAGTAAAGAGAAAACTTAACCACAAACATGAAAAAATGACTACTGAGAAAAATGTGCATAAGCAATCAATATGATGACAGTGATAAAAAAGTAGCAAAAAATAAATATAGAAAATTACATAACAGAGTTGATTTGATTGGTGATAGTGGTTGGAGGGGCGGGACTATTTTACTGAGATAAAATATCTAATGTATCACATGCAGGCTGTACACATACATGTCCATACTCTTTACTCTCTCTGCCAGGGGTCAAACTGACCCCAAAAGCAGTACAGTGATGCTACGCCCTGGAGTGTGGGTGCTATGTGGGGAGGTCGATGTCACTGCCCCGTCCCCCATCAGCTGCGCCTATGCCGTCGCCTGATCCCAGTTACGGGAGAAATGTCATTCGCACAGCTGGTGGGGAGTTAGAAAAACGGAGTAGATAAACAAACAAGCAAGCAAGCAGATTGAAGGAAAATATCAGGGAGCCAAAAATGTAACAAACTGTTTGTAGAAGTGGTGCTGGCAGTCATGGTGGAGAGGAGCGTGAGAGGACTGACACTGGGGGTGCTTTCCGGGCTCCTCTGATCCTGCACGCAGACAGCGGCGGATCCCGGCGGGGTGACAAACAGGACTATGTGACATGGGGTGAAAGCCTGGAGCATAGATGGGGACGAGTTTATTAAAACGGTGGAGAGGAACAACAACAAGAAAGACCACCATTCTGACGTCATTCCAAAATCAACCATTTTATAGGTGATCAGGCACAGGTGACTGAAAGGGATTGTCACCTGCTGGGGTCACACTTCCGGACATCCACCCCCCCAGAGCACCATCCCATGCTGACGGCAGGCAGCAGAAAATGTAACGTGCATGTGGCTGGCTGGAAATGGCAGTTTCCTGCAGTGACTTTGGGCGCAATTAAAAACTAAATTTAGAAAGAGAGCGAAATTTGAAAAGACATGAAATGCGCAAAGAGGCAGCCCTAAGTGCCCCTCAGATGTGACATTACATCGACGCCCTCCCCAAATTGCAGACAGACAGGCCCCCATGCTATTTCACCCAGACAAGGCATCACAATTATGGTTGATTTTCTTTTGTTGCTGTTTGCGGAGGGCTCTGTCTTCTCTCCTGTCCGTCTCCAGCATTCACTCGATTCCGTCTGTCAAGCCCTCCCTATCTCTGTCTTTTGTAAAGGATAATTTACAGACATTACTGTTATTATATACTCAATTATGAGCCTTTTATCCAAGTATGAAGCACAAGGACTGTGAGCCCCGAATGAAGAGAGGTGAAACTGACACACACTTGCCATTAAACTCATACTACTTAAAACACTATAAGCCGGGCACAACACATCCCACGTTAAATGCCAAAATCCATTTCAAAAGCTTACGCAATCGACTGCATTTACTTGATATGGGTGCATACATATAGTGCATATTTGTGTTCATAAAACAAACTATAACTTTGCTGCAGCAGCATCCCTCTTCAAGTGCTCGTGCCATTTTACATTTCAATTTAGCAAAAACTAGCAAGTTTGTGACCGTTTGCACTGTGCTAAATGAATGCATTATGAAGGACAATATGAAATCCAGTAAAATTGAAATTAACATTGTTATTATGTGTCACGTACTTGTGTAGCAAAGTTAATTTAAAAAAGTGTGCATGTATTGTGTATGATAATGATATGTCTGAAGGTTTTCAGCTCAAAACTGCATATAAATCTAAAAAAAGACCTAATTTGCCAAACTCCATGGGAAAAATGTGACTTTAAAACAGCAACAATTAGCCAACAAAATGTCGAAGCTTCTAAGTAATTGGAAGAGCTAAGTATTCGGTACAGGATTGGACAAAATAATTTGATTCAAAAAAAAAAAAAGATAACAGTTAAGCACCTGTCCATCATAAACTAAATACGCCGACAAAAACATTAGGGAACACGCTCAGCCCTGGTTACTGCAATGTGGAATTTGTGTTTCCGGAAAAGTTCCATGCCCCTGAGCCTTACAGTATGTACACTAACACCACCCATGTGTAATCTTGTGGGAGCAAGTTTCCGGTAATCCAGAATATTCCATCCTTTAAATTCAGCTTGCTTTCCTGGACTGTATGTGGCCCTTATACCGTGTGCTTATCCAAGAAGTGCCACACCACTCCCATCTGGACTGAATAAGCAGTAAGTCATAATTGATGGATGGACAAAATTATCCTTATGTAATGTTATTATTATTCTACCATGAAATGATGTTACATTCAATTGCTTTTTTGGCTTTAGAATGAATTTTAATTTGGATGATGTTATGTTTTAACACAAAGTCCTTCAGAGACTGAAGGAGAAATTTTAGGAATCATTGCTCCTTGGGTACAGGATACAAGAGAATTATGATTCTGAAGTTCAGTTACAGCAGTTTTAAGAAGAGCCCGTTCTGAGATCTTACGATTCATCATAAACTGGTTTGTTTTACTTTCTTGACAGTATTGGGCCGTAACCTAATAAATGACCTACAACAAGGTAAAATCATATGAAGATTAAGGAATAAGGAAATCAATATTAATGTATAGGATGATGTAAATTAAGGCATCAGGAACTCTCAAAAAATGTGATTACTTGTACTAAAGTATCCAGTCACCTAGGCCATGCTAAAATGAAAGCTAAAACAAGGTAGAAAGACCCTAATCTAAGGTAGAGGGGGAGCTAGGACAAGGTACAGGGGCCCTAACCTAAGGTACAGGGGTAGCTAGACCGAGGTACAGGGGGAGCTAATATAAGGTACAGGGTGAGCTAATATAAGGTACAGGGGGAGCTAATATAAGGTACAGGGGAAGCTAATATAAGGTACAGGGGGAGCTAATATAAGGTACAGGGGGAGCAAGGCCATAGTACTGGGGAGCTAATTTAAGATACAAGGGGACTTAGGCCAAGGTACAGTGGAAGCTAGGACAAGGTACAGGGGCCATAACCTAAGGTACAGGGGGAACAAATCTAAGGTACAGGGAAGCTAGGCCAAGGTAGAGGGGGAGCTAGGCCAAGGTACAGGGGAGCTAATGTAAGGTACAGGGGCAGCTAGGCCAAGGTACAGGGGCGCTAATCCAAGGTATATTGGAAGCTAGGCCGAGGTACGGGGGACATAATCTAAGATACAGGGAGAGCTAGACCAAGGTACGGGGGACCTAATCTAAGGTACCGAAGGAGCTACACTAAGGTACAAGGGACCTATTCTAAGGTACGAGTGAGCTAGGCCAAGGTACGGGGGACATAATCTAAGATACAGGGAGAGGTAGACCAAGGTACGGGGGACCTAATCTAAGGTACCAAAGGAGCTAGAATAAGATACAGGGGACCTATTCTGAGGTACGAGTGAGCTAGGCCAAGGTAAAGGGGACCAAATCTAAGGTACGACGGAGCTAGGCCAAGGTACAGGGTTGCTAATCTAAGGTATAGGGGACCTAGTCCAAGGTACAGGTGGAGCTAGACCAAGGTATGGGGGATCTAATCTACGAAGACCTAGGCCAAGTTATAAGGAGATATAGGACAAAGTGCAGAGGACTTGATCTAAGCCATAAGGTGACCTAAGCTCCACAATTTAAAAGCTGACCTTATAATGCCACATTCCTGTTGCACATAAGTATGTTCCACTGTCCTCCGGGTCTTAAAGGAGTGAGCTAATCAGTGATCCGATTTAGTCCATGCAGGTTTCAAGGAGCTTTTTATCACTGAGATTGATGCCAGCTGTAGCAGACTTAGCACTGTCCTCTAATGGGAGCATAACGGAAAGGCGTGGCTCATTTATTTGCCAGCAGGAGTCTTCCGCAATTCAGGCACCACATGGGGGAATTATAGATCCATGAAATTAGAGTTCTTGGCTCTGAAATGAGGGGAGCCTGGGATAATTCACAAGCATCATTTGGGGTCAGAAATGCACTGTACATATGGACAGAAATCCTCTTACCTCCCATCTGATAGCTACAATGGGTTTATTGGGTCATGCTCAGGGAATGTCAAAACTTAACATCTTTGATGGTAAGTTCCAGAGAAAGCCCAGCTAAGAAAAAAAAATTACAGGGTTTACTGCAACTGTGCTTTCACATCAGCTCACAAGCCTGTGTTCAAACACATATGTTCCCAGAGAACACCACACTTAGCCTAAAAATGCAGCG